>VXCM01003125.1:59026-100697 GCA_014773175.1 Lucifuga dentata | reverse complement strand
TAAAAAAAAAAAAAGTACATGACATCATTACAGTCCAGCCATTACTGAAGTAATGCATAAGCTGGTAGTCAGGTAGTCTCGTTTGTCAATGTCAAATGAAAGGTTTTGCAAGATGAAGAGCCATTAAGAGCTCAGACTAAGTGTTTCTTTTTCTGAATATTATATGATGGCCATTTGTTTTCACTGTCTCAGGCTATGACTGGCTATCATGTGTTTATTTCCCAGCCTGGACAATCAGCTCTCATATGTTGGTAATGCAAGTATGATGGCATGGCTCTCTCTCTTAGCCTAAACTGCATGTTGTTACTGTGTTGTGTAATAAGGTTGCATTTTCATTCATTTTAATAAGGAACATTTTAAAACTTAGTTTAATATGTTCCATATTTTAAAAAAAAATGTTTTAAACATAATTAAAATATTTCAGGAATACAAGAAACGAATTATCAACCTTCGAAGGATGTCATCCTACAATGGAAACTCCCCTCATAGTATCATTTTTCAGAATAACATTATGCTTAAATGCACACTATACTCAGATTTTTATTTGTACTGCCATTAAAGCAAAAATGCAGAGTAAGCTGTACACATGTATACATAGAGGGAATTAATAGGATTCGGTCATTGGATGAACTCGTTCAATCAGCTCATGAGAGGAAGTCATTTTTACAGGTCTACTCGTTTAATCTAGTCTGAGACACATGGCTCTTTTCATTTTTTATGTTTACAATAAATTGTATTTACATTTCAACCTGTCAGCAGTCTTTCAGCAGAAATTAAAAAAAAAACAAAAAACAAACAAACAAAAAAAAAAAAAANAAAAAAAAAAAAAAACTATAATCATGTCTGACCACTGAGATTGCACATCTAACCTGAGGCCACTAAGAAAACAGATTTAGATTCATATATAGACTCAGATATTTGCATTGGCCTGAAGAGTTGATAGAACAACATGGAAATCCCCTCTTTAAGATTTCATGTTCCTCCCTGCTTTCTGCCCTCTCTGCTGGCGTCACCCATTAAAGTGCTCATGCTGTTCACTTTATCATTCTTATGACCCCATCTTCAACATTGGTACAGAGGCTTTCCTCCCCCTCTGTCTCTAATTCATCATCCTTTATAGAGACTAATAGGCTAGAGGTAACACAGGGGAGAGCTGACGATGACTCCTGGCTGCTCAGATCAGCTCAGATTGAAGGGTATTCATTTGCCTCCAAGACACGGTGGTATTCATTTGTTGCAATGGCACCCAATTTTCTCCTGGCTTGGAGGAGCAAACTGGGCAAACAAATCTTTACGAGGCCTCTTAAACAGAGACGTACAGCCCAGATTTAGAAGCGCTGCATGGTTTCCCTTCTGGTTGCCTGTTAAAGTTAATACAACTCGTTTCCTATTAAATGTATTTTATTTTGTAACTGTAGTTTATGGCTATGTGTAAAGATACATTTACAGCTTGGCTTAATGCGAGCTTCAATAACAAGAGACAGATTGGTTTAGAGGCAACGATTGTGATCGGTTACAAGAGGGTTTTTAGTCCGACTCCTGCGTGAGAGATGGAATTCCTCCTATATAAGCCACTGTCTTTACCAAAGTGCCTTTGAGCAACTGGAAAGCTGCTGCAGCAGTTTCAAAAGATCTCACAGAAGCTATGAGAGCATCTGTGAATAATGAAGACTACGAGAGGTTGTGACCTACATGATTCAAACTGTATCTGCTAAATAAGTAACAAAATAAAAAGGCTTCTTTAGTAAAAAAAAAACAAAAAAAACAAAAAAACATAAATTAGTTGATAAAAGCTTTTAGGTCGCATAAGACGTCCTCAGGTCTTGAACAACAGTTTCCATTGGACCTTCGCGATGCCTTCATCAGTGGTTGCTAGGAGACGTGATAAAAATGTAAGACCTTCACCATGTAATCACACTCTTCCAACAGTAAATACTAATGGAATCATGGGTAATATTACGGTTTGATTTCCATATTACAATATTGACATTCAACACTTTCTTAATTCATTTATGAGTAGTTTTTTGTGCTGCAATCATTTTATTTTATGTTTTATGTTATTTGTCTGTAACTTTATGTCATTGCTGCTTATCTTTGCCAGGACATGTTTGAAAAAGAGATTTTTAATCTCAATTAGGCTGTCCTGGCTAAATAAAGGTTAAATAAAAAATAAAATAAAATAAAAATATTCTGTAGGTTTATTTATACACATGTCTTCAGCACTCCAGCATGGAGGTTAACCATTAGCATGCTCTGAAAAACAGTTAAAAGAGAAAAAATACATATAATTAAGACTTGACTATATATATTTCAGCTAGTTTCTCATTTCCAAGTTGCTGAGGAGAAACATAATATATTGTAGCCTACTTAACAAAACCAAAACGCAAATCTTATAAAGTATTGCATTTCCATAAGTAGTATTTGTTTAAACCACAGGTAGGCTATTAGCTAGGAGAGCTAAATTATGGCTCTCATTATTCAAATAAATGAGAAGTTATTTGGCGAATTAACAAGACCATGATCACATAATTACAAGTCCCAGTTTTAGTCAACATGGGAAGAAGATGCTAAATTATTCCACTCAGAAACCACTCATCTGTTAATATTATTTCCAATAACCGCTAATAACATTTGATTAACCAGGACACTTCCTTTGGGGACAATATTAGTTTGAGAAATCTGTTTATTTTTTAACCTGAACAACAGGGATCTTTATCCAAACCAGAAAGCCGAGCAAAAAAATAAACACCTTTTCTTTGCATGAACACTGAAACTCAGCTAGTCAATAAAATGATTAATACAGCGATTTATAGCACTTGACCTACATATCATTTGATTCCTTAAATGCCACAGATTTGAATTGTACATGTGCCATAAAGCAGAGTTAAAAATAACCAGTGTAACCGTATCTACAGTGTTTCAAATGATGTGGTGCAGGCAGTGGCCGTCTTATAGACGCTTGCATAAATACCCATACACTTCACTATTTGACACATGGAGGTTTCCATAAGCCATTACCTTTGAAGAGACATCTATTATAGCTACAGTATATAATGTCAACTTTCTTTAAATCTGGCCTGTGGCAGATCTCCTTTCAATTTAGTATTTGCAATTTGTCAACGAAGGGCTTAAAATATCTACTGCAGAATCATTAAAAACTGCCATAGAGAAGATTTTTATGGAGAAATATAATTGTGTTATGAGCCCTGAATAAATAAAGCTGGCAATCTGTGACAGTTGTGGCTTCACAATATGCAGAAGTGAAAGATATAGAAAATATAAAGACAAATTAAGAATGGTAGAAACTGCTGCTAAAAAAAGTCACAATCCCTCTCCTGATGGTCACTAAAGGAGCTTTCGAATGTAAAGTTCAGAACTGAATTAGGAACTTCTTTTTTTTTTTTTTTTTTTTTTTTTTTNAACCACTGAATCAACGTTATCAGCGCAAAACAGGCCCATACGAATGGGCTAGTAGGGGCCTACTACATCTACTAGTAGGTTCAGCAGGCTGTTATTAGTGATTCCTATCACTGATCGTATGACTAATCCAAGATGGCGCACACTTGGAGCCTCAGGAGTAACCCTAACCCTAACCATAACCCTAACTTTAACTCTAACTGTACAGATGCATAGTAATAAAGAAGAAGACAACCAACTTCCTTCCAGGCGCAGATGTCTTCCAAACTGAACTGCACGTGCTCCTGAGGCTCCGAGTGTGTGCCAAGTTGGATGAGTGATAGGAATCACTAATAACAGCCTGCTGAACCTACTAGTAGGTGTAGCAGGCCCCTACTAGCCCATTCATATGGGCCTGTTTTGCGCTGATAACGTCGATTCAGTGGTTTGATATTTGTCCGACTGGGTGATGGAGTAGAAACTAAGTGGTTCCTTCAGCATGTTTCCTTCTCACATTTCGACTGGGCTTCAAGTACTGTACAGTAAAGGTTATGGAAATTAGTAACAGTGAAATCTATAGTTTGTGCCACATTATTTCCACAACTACCTCCACAAGCAACAACAGTGTAAAGGAGGGAATTGCGATGCCTTTCATTGTTGGATTTTGATTTGCAGTTTTTGAGAAAATCCTGAAAAATTTCCAAACAAAAAAAATGGCAGTTCTTCCCGTTTGGTCTTATAAGCTCAACCCAGCAATTCCTGAACCCACCAGGGAGCTACCCTGGAGTATAGAAACTATAAAAATACCTTGTTTGCTCTTCAACAGACAAAACAACAATATATTGCCACCACTCCCCAGAAATCTCAGAAATTAGAGAATGAAAATGACAGGGGTATTGCAGTTTTGCAACCAGGACTCAAGCCAAGAATCCTAGATCGTCACAAAGTTCCAGGGTGGCAGGCTAAGATACCACAATGTATATGGAAAAAGAAGAGAAATTCTTTTATTAAAAGTAAATGGCATCTTACAGTGGGAAACAGTAATAAAAATGCCATGATGTACTGGAGATATTTACAATAGTTTAATTAGGAAATCTTTTTGCCATACTTTTGTATTTACATAATCGTTGATAGACACACACTGATTCACATTTTGATTAGCTGACTTGTTAGAAATTAACCTTTTGGACCACAGGTTTGGTGTCTACATTCGTGATGAAATCTCAGAGCTCCTATACAGACTCAGTACCTCAGACATGAAAACATATAGACAAACCGTGGACCCTGTGAAAGGGGTCAGATCTCAAATCTCATGCAAATGATCTTTAAGCAGTGCTAACTTCCCATCTGCGCTGTGCTGCCCAAAGTCCCAAGAGAGTGCTTAAACAGACTGTCCAGAAATTAGGACTGCAACCAAAACTCTCTCGATGGAAAGAAAAGTTTTTCTTTTGTCAGAGAACGGTTACTTGGCTGACGACAAGAAAGTTGTGAGAAATAAAAACATGTTTTCTAGATAATTGCATACTTTCAAATTAGGGTAGAAGGGCTTTATGAAATGAGGCTACTGATTTTTACACACAATTTTAGTGAAAGCGGAGCTAAAAATGTGTGCACATGGCAACACCAGCTATAGTCCCTCTCACACAGACGTGTTTTTGGCTATGAGAGGTGTTTTGCTGTCGGTGGGCATGACCACTTGAGCGCCAGTATTCCAGATTAACAAATGGCCACATTAGCTGGTGGCTGGCTGTGTATTAGCTTGTAGCGATGGCGGATGTTGAACAGGAAGAGGTCATTTAATTGTCCTGTGAATGTCATATTGTCTTATGCTGTCCAGAAACCTGCTGACTCTGGTAGCATCATGGACCTTCTAGGCAAAATTATTTTGACAGAATTGTAATGGTTTTGAGACCTGTTTGTCTCGTACGTTGCTTTTTTTCCCCCTCCCAATCCAAAAACCGACAGAACATCGAAGTCCAAGACTCCAAAAGTGATTCAAAATGGGTATTGATTTTTTTTTAAATTTTTTTTTTATGAAGAAGTATGTGATGTTAGCATGTTTACAGATTTTTATCTGTTTTTAGCCATTTTTGTTTTCCATGATTCTGACTGAATAGCAGAAAAAGAAGTTGTGGTGATGGAGAGCTGAATTTTTTTTAAAACTCAGCTTGAGGCTCAATTGTGCTTCTGCAAAAATACCCAACATGCAAGGGCAAATCAAATGGAAGGCATCCAAAGCACCAGAACAGCCCAGAGAATTATTTTGAAAATAAACATGGAAATTTTTCAGAAGGACAATGTGACTTAGCAAATGCAGAAAACTGTCTTTAATTCACTCTCTAGCACCCCCCCCCCCNCCCCCCCCCCCTTTTTTTGTGGAGTATTATCTGTGCTTTCTCCAGCTATGTGTAACTATTGTTTTGTGTAAATGAGATATTAAAAGTTGCACAGAGTAGCCAAGTTACTAGCCAAGATACTAGCCAAGTTTCTAGCTAAGTTAGCTATTATGATAGCTATTTGTGGCTCATGTGATATGTAATGCTGCATAGATCACTTTACATTATGTTAAGCTGTTGTTATGTGTTCTGATTTTTTGCTTCATTGTGTAGTCTGAACTATGTTTACGTTGGACTAAATTAAATACTATATTGTGTTTATACAGTACACAAATGGAAAAATCATTTTAATTTAACGGTTGGCCTTAAATTCTTCTGAGACTATTTGTTACTGTTGTATACCCCAAGTAATTAATTCTTACAATACATGTGCTTCACTTCATGTGTATCGTATTGCATCTTAATTTCATATTTAACAGGTAAGTTTGTTACCTATGCATTTAGCTCACTATATGCATTGTAATATCAAATCTGCTTGGATAGTAAGTCAATGTGAATCAACATGAGCATGCTAAATTCTAAAAAAAAAAAAAAAAAAAAAAAAAAAGCAGAAGTGACTAAAATACCAACCTCTTATATGTCCACTTATACATACAAACAACACCTTCAACCATGTCTGTATGACACCATATTTCTTGTAACCTAGACCCATCCTCAATCCCACTAATCCCCTCCACCTCCATATCCTCCCATATTTTTAAAGTTTGGACCATTGATCTGTAACTTTGACGCCTGGACTGTGGCCCCGAGCCAAAAATGATAACTGTTCATGTGGGACTAGGGAGCTAAGTGCTAAATCAATGGGGCCATCCTTTCTGACATATAGCGTTACCAAAAAGGCTGATGGCACGAGGTGGGGAAGATGTTTCCCCAGGGAAGACTTTTGGAGACACGCCACCACCCAATGCTCCAATCCAGGGGTTCATCGTTCACACGATCAATCATGGCACCTTAGCAAAGACTCATTTTGGAGTCACAGATTATCTATCAAATCTAGCTCACATGGATTAACTGATGTGACTGCAATATATCTCACCAACAGTACTGTCTTCATTCTTGTCTTGTCTTGTCTTGTCATCACATCTGTCATCGCTGTTTGTGAGATTTAGGGTTGATTGCAACCACAGGATGAGCAGGAAAAAGGCTGGTTACTCGGAGAACCTGATTCTTCTTCTTCTAAAAAAAAAAAAAACAAAAAAAAAAACCTTGTTTACATGCAGATGGTCAGTAATCAGATTTGTCTTCTACCTCCAGCCATATATATTTTTTATTTCTGGTAAATGCTATAAGAAAAAAGTTTGACTGCTACTTGCAGAGATTATTTTTAAGGTGTCTGAGCACTGAGCTTGTTGTTTGCTAGCAACAGTGAATTCTACTGTCGATGCATTTGGCTGTTTGTAGTTATTAATAAACATAGAGTGCAAAAACACTCTGCTGGTCAAATTCATGTGAATAGAGCAGCAAACTAAGTGTGTGAATGAACATATTCATGTGCGTAATGATGGAGGGGGAACGTCCAAAACTGGGTCAAAGCGAATGGACAAAGAGAGATGAAGGGAATAAAATGATGGAGTGGGGAAAAAAATAAAACAAAACAAACAAACAAAAAAAAAAACAAAACGTAGCCCACTGATTTGATTTGCTGTTGCCTCACACCTGCATGGTGTCTCACTGATGCCAGGACACTTCACCATCCACATATTTCCTGTCAGGCTGACATGCTGCAAAGGGGAAGGTCATTTTTCAGAATCTCAGCTTTGGGTTTCAAATTAATCCCACTTTCCAGCCCTGCCTGAGTTGTGACTGGACGAGAGTTTGATTGTGATAGGGGCCAACTTTAGCGGCTTAGCGATCATTAGGGCTGTGCAGCGTTGTTCTTGGGTGCGGTAAATTAGCCCACCTGTCCCAGATGGACATTACGCATGCACACAAAGCCAAACCTCACTGTCGGGGAGGAGTCTGGGCAATGTTGCTGCCACATTAAGTTGTTTCCATCATTAGGTTTGCTGTTGCTTATTTCCCTTGTGAGTCATGTTTTTCTTTTGAGGGATGTGTCTATCAAGGGTTGAATGTGAGGCTCAACTGTATTGTTGAACAGTGTCAATGATTATGTGTCCCACTATATGTTTTGGTTTCGTCTCTTTAAATTAAAAAACAAATCCCACAGAGCGCATCGACGAAAATGAGGATTTAAGTTTCAGACAATGTAAGCATTTTCCAAATGAGTAATTTTGCAAACTGAAATAACACCACATGTGTAATCATCACTAATCAGCGCTTCTACCAGGGTCTCCGTATCTTACTGTGATGATGATAGTTTGGATGATGGGCTGCTGCTGGTTTATTTCCACAATAGTCAGAGCATCTGTTCTTCCCAATGTCTTGCATTTCTGATTGAAACAGAATTGAACAATGTTGCACTCAGGTAAAACTTCAAGCAATGCTTTACATATATTCTTTGTCAAAAATGTACACGGTATCACCTAGAAAGAGCTAACTCAGATTAATGTAAAAACACCAAAGGAGTTATATTTCTTCTACCTCATACAAAAATTATAGCCCTTGCTCACTTCTTATATGTCAAGATCAGAACTTATCAGTCATCGTTATACACAGTATATTCTATATTTCCTTGTTCCATCACTTTGAAGTAATATGATACTCATATTAGTATTCAAGCCCAAGACTTCATTGCTGCATCACTGCATCAAACAGAAATATTCTGTCTGTCTGCATTTCACATTTGATAAGCATCAAAATAAAATAAAATTAAATAAATAAAACCAGCATGATATTTAAAAAACATTTCTCTGACTTTAAATAATGATCTGCCACGGGGAAGCCATGGGTGGGTGTGGAAGACTTTGAGAGGTTAATTGTTTTGGGAAGGTCTTTGTTATTAAAGGCAAGCTACATCTTGGCATGTAAGACTATGAAAACATTAGCATAAAGAGATGATGTGGTGCAGCGTAGCTCTATTTCTGAATCATCTATTGGATTTTTTTTCCCTCTCTCTCTCTGCAGGATCAGACTTAAGCTGCTGCCCCAAGAGCCCACCGCCCCGTTCCAGGAACAGAAGGGGGCTCGAAAGATGGGGTCACTTGCCGGCAGACTGAGCAGTTGTGCGTGGAAACCTGATAGAGTGCCCCTCACCCAAAACTTAAAATACCAGCAGAGATCAATAACTGCAACATGCATCTATTGTCCAGCAGAGAGGATGGCAGGCAAGATAGATACCAACTCGCAGACAATACATCTGTAACAGCAATCAAATATGCAATGGCAGCTTATTTATTCAAGTGTTTCTGTCACCAGGAGCAAAAAGTAACTAAGTGATTTGCATATGTCAATTTTTTTCTGCTTCCATTCCATTATGTTTTAAGGGAAATGTACTTTTTAATCAACTACACTAAAGCTTAAGTCAAATTTTACTTAATTTGGAGTAAAGGTACTTTTTGTTTTTGTCTGAGAACAGCATTACTCTAGACAACAAAGTTTTGATGCTAAAAGTATTTTAACTTGCATATTTCATCAGCAAAAAATTGTATATTAATGTTTATATAAAACCGCTACCCCATAGGATCCCCCAAAGGAGAAAATGCAAATATTTGTACACTTAATGAGTATTCTGTCATCTTTGCCTTTTCTAAAACAATATTGAAGACGCAATGAATTATTTTCTTGTTTTAAATAAAAGAAAAATAAAACATTTCCCTATGTAATTAAAAACTGGTCTGCTGCCTCTGGGTTTCTGAGACATCGGCTGAAACTGTGAGAAAAGATGAAAAACAGATCCTCCGCAATTGATGCCTTCTGCGAGTCAGTGAAAGTGCACCTTACTCAGACGCCTGTGTGGAATGCATTCTGGGTAACGTTGCGTCTGGCCCTCATGTCCGTCATCATAAATAGCAGCAAAGACAGAACACTTGTGAAGCTCTCTGGCAGATTTATGGGCTGTTAATGTCTTCCCCCCTTCACCCGTTGTATTCCCGGTGCTTTTGTTTTGACGACTCTGATTGCAGGTTATGATTTTTCCAGGCTGTGGCGTGATGAATCATTGAATCCTCACGTCAGGTCATGTCGGCTTGGGTCGAGGCCTTCGCTAAATTAAACTGCTCTGGGTTGTCCAGCAAGTAGGATCCTGCTGCAGAGGTCAGTCAACCCCTGGGGGCGGCCGGGTCAAGTTTAGGGAGANCTTTTTTTTTTTTTTTTTAGCAGATGGTGTTTAGAGTTCAGTCGGTCAGTCACTCAGGAAGAACAGAGAAAGAGGAGAAAAAGACACTTTCCAGCATTAATTACTTGTGTGTCTCAATATTGACCTGGCTTCGCCCAAATCGCTCCCCTCCTCATCTCCAAACTGAGACACTTAAGGTCAAAACGTCGGCTAAACAGTCCTTAAATACCACTTATTCTCCATTCACTTAAATATTGATGATAATCTCAGCGGCTGAGTTCTCTTTCAATTGGAAATCATTTCCTCTTTTTAATCCTTTCAAACAATCTGTTACTGAACAGAACTGATTTTGCTTATCTGCAAAGATTTTCTACAATAAATGTGAAATCCAGACATCTATTTTGCTGCTCAAATTTTTCAGTCTCAATCAATCACCTGTTTTGTTCATGGGGGAGTCATCTTTGTATCGTAATGTTAATCAAATAAACAGCACATGTTTTACATGAGTTTACCATCCCACATTCATTGCAGCTTGCTTGTATTCTAATGGTGTAATTATTCTAATGTTGATCAAGCCACTTGGGTAATTAACATTTTTGATTGCAACCCCAACTGCAGGTGAACTGGAGGGAAAAGGCGAGGCAGCTAAAACTACATTCAGACATGTCAAGCCTCTCGAAGTAACTACACAAATTGATTTTTCAAGAAGAAATGTGTTTGCACCAATTAGTTAGCTTAATTTTAACATCTCTGATCTTTAACATTTAAAGATAATATTAAAATCAGTGTTAGGAAGCCAGGCATGGCTGAGGACAGCAACAGTCTTTAAGTGAGTGAGATCAGATTCCTGGAGTGAGATAGCTCAGGGAGCTGAGCCGTGACTTAAGGCACCCCTCTTAGTGTACGTTTTTCTTGCTTTGGGAAAACATGTCTGTTGAAACAGTCAACAGAGTGCAGCAACGCATGGCGGCCCTAGCCTGTGTTTACTCGGGTTACCCCATATGGACGCCTGGCCACATGGTCCCTTTGGCCCTCCAGGAGCAACCACATCTCCCTGCCCTTGACAGGGACAGGGGATATGTTGAGAAGACAGACCACAGATGCCATTGTTGTGTGTGTGTGTGGGTCTGTGTGTGTTGTCTATATGTATGTGGATTTGAATTTGTGTGTGTGTTTGTGTCTGTACATACAGCTGTGTTCACACTGCAAACCATCATGCTAAAATCCAAATTTGAATGACTGCGTCTGTTTAAGAAAAGGTAAACTTACAAATTTACAACCAGTGTGATCGAGAAAAGACACGTGCACTTCTTCAACTTTTAATTGATCGAGGCATTTCACCAATCAATCACAGGTGCATCATACACATTCAGTTTTGTACTTCAAACCCAGCTGATCTAGATGGGAATTCTTGCACTCAGAACTCGTAATTTACGACCTCCGACCGGAAAAGTCAAAGAAAACATCCCCTCAATGCTCAATTCCTTCTTGGAAAGTCGAGCGAGGTTCCTCAACACCGAGTTCAGTGTTGACATAATTTCAATATGGCCGCTCACACTGTAAACATTAATTTTCCTGTTTGTAAATGGATATGTAGAAGCATAGAAGCATTTTCTTTAAATCAATCAGCATCCAGACACAGTAACAAATTAAATATATAATACTAGACGAGCAGTTTTGAAAAGGTAAATAGCTCATAAATGTTAAAATGTAACTTCTTTTGGTCTGACAAAGTAAATAAAACAGAAGTTTTTATGGATCATATTCTGGATCCAGGATCCAGAAGAATCTTTTAGCCTATGAAATCCTTGCCAGAGGGTAGCTATTCATTATTTTTTTTCTTCTAATTTTTGGCATGTTGTGAGGTATGTTGTAGTTTATCACTGAAAATGATAACAGAGACCAGAGGATTAGGGGCGTTGGGGGATTTATCTCAGCATTTAACTGTTGAGTCTGATTGCATTAAAAACTGACTCGCTGTCTGCTGTTTCTTCTTCACACTGATTAGAAAACATTAGATCACCCGTGACAGAAAACAAATAATCAGGATTTGGACATTTTAAGGTGCAGTGTGTGAACACAGGAGAAGATTTTTACTAACCTCTCTCAAATAACTGAGAATTTTCCTCCATCAGCACTGCATAATTAATAACAAACAGTCCACACACTGACTCAGGTGACCAAAACACAGCCATCCACACCTCTCTCAGTACATTTATGCATGTTATACTTCAATTTTTTTTTGTGTCAGTGCCCCGATTAAGGCAACAATGCCAGGTTGACATATATATGGATAGAATTAATATGTTTTCATAGTTTGCTGAATATACATGATGCACTGCATAATTGGAATATGAGGAGATTGAGGATATGCATGTGGAGGTGACTTGTTCTGACTGTAAAATTTGCATGGCAGAACAAATTGGTTACAATTGCATAATATAGGCTGTTGCTTGGAGTAAGCATACGTTGATTGATGCCAATTTCAATCTCATGATGTTTGAAAAAATTTAATTATTGCCTTAATCGGAGTGTATTCAAAGTCTTAATTTATAACATACTGACTGTGATGAAGTGGAGAGTACAGTAGGTGTGTGCATGAGAGGAGCTTTCAAAGATTAACAAATGGTGTGTTTGGAGAATAAGTTTTGAACAGAAAATATCAGAAAACAATTTAAGAACTGCAAAACAATGAATGTTTTTGCTATTATATAATGTTTTTAACCGGTTTAAAGGCCTTAAGAATCATAAACCTCAGTATAAATGAGTCATGAATTGACTTCAAAATCACAGTTATGAGGTTGTGTGACAAAGACAGGGCTGAAAGGTGCTGGATGTTGGGTGTTGGGTGTTGGGGGTATGATGAGCTGTAGCGCTCATCCATCATGACCACTTACATGCCATAGGATCTGCTCTATAGCTGAGGGAAGGAAATTAAGTTAAAGGCCCACATCTGCTGATACCCACTGGTTCATTAGAGGATCCGCCTGCTTAGACAGCAACTGTACGACGCTGAACACACTGCAAAAAATGAGAAACTTATGTAAAAAAAAATAAAACAAAATACAAGCACAATTTAGCATCAGGTCAGCAATGTGTCACTTTTTCTCCTCCAAAAAAGTGAAGTTACCTTGTATTTTTGATAATTTGGTATAAATCTAATAGCACCAATCGTAATATTACTTTTCTTAAACTGATCTTCCATTGAGGTGAGTTGACCTTTGACATGGCGAAGAACGAAGTTCTTCTATTGCAAGATATGATTTTTATTTGTTTTTTAATAAAATCGTGAAAAACATGGAATTCCTGTCCCAGCAAAACAAGACTGCCAGCATAGTGTCATGATTAAGTTCGGCTTAAGAAGAATAATGTTGGAAGATAGAAAATGAGATAGTACGAGTTGTTAAAAACAAACACTTTTTGCAGTGTAGCAGTGCTCTGTGTGTTAGGAGGGGGAGGAGAGCGGAAAAGGAGAAAGGGTAGATTCAGTTGTTTTCAAACATCAGGCCATTGTCAGCGTGAATCCACCACCACGGCCCTGTGTGAATTAAACTGATTGGATGCAATTGGTTTCTGTGTGCATGTTGCTCACATCAGCGAAAAAGTTATTTGGATGTTGTTTCAATTAGTGGAGGTGGAGTGCTTGAGTGATAGGACGCGGGAGATAATTGATTGTTACTCATCATTTATCCAGTCAGTAAATCATTCATTCAACAAAAGTTAGCCAATTAAAATTTGAAGCTAAGTGCTTTTTTTTTTAGTTTTTTTTTACTAGATCAGCGGAGACAGAACGTAGAAATCCAATATAGACCCTCTATGGATAAAGGACAAAATTCTTCATTTCTATTTTCTACCTTTTACTCATTCAGGAATTCTTGCTGACTATGCATTCTCTCTTTCAGCAACACGCCACTTCACATTCATACAGTCAGAGAGCCGCACATTTCACCATGGCCTCAGACTTCAGATTCAGATTCTTTATTGTTCCCAGTGGAGGAAATTCTGGTGGGGACAATAAAATCAGAATGCCACTCCGTAGCAACACTGGAGTATTTAAATCTGACTTTTTAGGCCAGGTATGAGCAACCATTTTAATGTCCCATCCAGGTTAAAAAAAAATTACAGACCTGCATGCCAACCCTGGGTGCATTACCCTGTATCAGTCTATTTCTGTTGGTGTGACTCTTAACTGCTGAATTCAAATGTCAAACCTCCATTATAGAGAGAGAGAGAGAGAGAGAGAGAGAGAGAGAGAGAGAGAGAGACTATCCATGACCCCATGGATATTCATAGCACTGACTGTCAAACTTAGCTCCCAAATTGAGACTTTGCTGACTGTGTGACTACTACAACATAATCTTTGTCCTACTTGCTATTACTGAGATGCTCTGATAGGTAGAAACTTTTAGCAGCACACAGACCTCTCAGTGGGTCGTTTCATAAAACATTTCTTATTTTCCAGTAATCTTTCATCTTCCTCTGCAGAAAGCTTCTCATTAAATCAAAAGTTCCACAAAATCATTTGTCCAATGCAGTTGAAACAATGTCACAGCTAATTATGTATATTAGCATCTGCTCCTTAGGGTTTGCAGCGTGATAGCAGATGTTGTCTTATATTTGCTTGTTTCAATCAACAAAACAGTAGTTTGGCATCACTTAGTCAATCTTATTACAAATAATAATAGCAATGATCCTAGCAAATTATTTTGTTTATATGCATGCCCCC
Source organism: Lucifuga dentata (assembly GCA_014773175.1). NCBI lineage: Eukaryota > Metazoa > Chordata > Actinopteri > Ophidiiformes > Bythitidae > Lucifuga > Lucifuga dentata. The sequence goes on along the minus strand of VXCM01003125.1, from coordinate 86,005 downwards.
ACATACATGTATGTGCATGATTTGGCATGTGTGCTCCAAGTTGCATATGTAGGTTTTAGGTTTTCAGGAAGCACTATTTTTTTTAAATTTATTTATTTAGAGTTTAAGGTGATAGCAAAGACACAGCAGCCTGGAAACCTAAAGAAAACTGTGGCTTAACAGTTTTTAGCAGATGCCCTTTGCTTGTGATGTAAGTCATGGTAAGTTTTTTTAGGAGCTGGGATTCAAACTAGCAGCCTTTCTGTCACAAACCTACCTTTTTCACCTTATGGACACTTTTAGTTTAAAAATGAAAATATTTAAAAACACTGTTTGGATCATCTGCCAGCATGCTGCTCCAGACTATTGGCCATTTTTTCAATTAATTATTTCATTTCTGGCTGTTGAAGCAAAGCTGCTGAGGCTTAAAATGCATGAATGATGGCACTTAGTGAGAAACTACCATCCACACCCCATTAACTACTATCATTCACACAGAAGATTGCAGGATTAGGGGAACTCATAACTCACATGTATGACAGAGTCCAAAGTCAACTGAAGATTCCTCTGGACCATATCTCCTCTCAGATTTTAGATCTTCAGCAGTCGGACATGTGAGAGCATTAGGATGCAGGTTGCGTTGCTTGCTCCTCCCATAAGGGTGCTTCCTCCAGAGGTGTAGCTTTTCATCTTATTTAGATTCTAAGATAAGTGATCTGGAGTACACACAAGTGCTAAGAGAGGATAATGTCAGGTAAGATAATCACACAATCACAGCAGAATAAACTAGCTTAAAATATTGTAGAAGCAATTTGATTTTTTTTTAATTTTTTTTAGTACACTATCATGAAGACTCATTGCACAAATGATACGAATACACAGGTGATCATAATAAAATGAAGATCTGACGTTGATATTACAGGGTTCTTGTATTGGATTGACAGGTTGTTGAGTGTAATTTGTGGTTCTATAAACCTGAATGATCGTTGTGGTTGTGTTATAACATAGACTGAGGTCGATTTGCTTCCAAATCAATTTACTCTACCAGAGTTGCATGTTGCTTAATATTAATCCTAATCTAAGCCTAGCCATGAAAGGGCAATGCTGGCCATGTTGCATGTTTGAGCCCAACCTGCGTACATGTTGCATTACCGACAACCATTTCCCAAACTATAATACTGGAGCAGTGAATGTTAGAATTGTTTTTCCTACCTTCCAGACTTCCCTTGATTTCAGTTCATTTCAGTACATGATTAAAATCAACTTGTAGAGACTTGAAACATGTTTGAGCTAAGTAATTCATCACAGTAAACACGACAGTATGTCTGTTACGTTTTTTGTTTTTTGTGTCTAAGTTACTTTATTCAACCACAGAGCTGCATAGCAGAAAATGTATGTCTCCCCCGGGAACATAGTCCCAGGAGAAGATGGCTTATACTGAGAAATTAAAAATGACTGTGCCTTCTACATTTGGACATAGGTGTTAATAGGCATTTTAAGGGGGATGTATCACCTGAAATTTCATTTTGAAAGATTAGGGGATTTGGCAAAATAGCAGAAAAACTAGAATGCAGATTTATTGATTGGAAATTGGTTGTCAGTAACGTAACATGTATGCAGGTTGGGCTTAAACACGCAACATGTAAAATTGCCAGTATGGTCCTTTCGCCAAACAAAGTGAATCAAAAATGTTGATTTCCACTTGTTATATTACCACTGACAAGAAAACCAAGAGCAACAGTCCTCTCCTTATCAGGAAAGATCAAACATTTCATCAACGTCACCATCTTCACTGTTCTGGCCATTAACCTGATCTCTCCTCAGCATCCATCAAGTTGAGGGTAACACAACTCGAACACGAGATCAGAGATATGTTGATGAATGAATGACTACGTTCCAGCTTTATTGAAAGTAGAGCCATGGTGGTAGTATTTGTGTTTCTCCAAAACACTCTCAGCTTTGTCCCAGGATTATTATGGGCTGACATCAATGGTTTTAAATCCCACATATCACCTGTTCCGTGATGGTGGCTGAGGGTGTTCTCACATGCTGTGAAGGAGACATCCTGTCAAAACCACGAGATCTGTATCAAGAGCCTTCACAAGTAAGTAACAAGTCTGGTAAAACTGCATGGGATCAAACTTATTTCCCTGTTGATTGAAAATGTTAACGGCTGCAAAAGTTTGTCGCGTTGTGTGTTCTCTTTCTATGTGCCTGTCGAATAAACTCTTGTGAGGTACTAAAACTTGTGTTTGACCCCCACAGGTTTACATGCTGTGTGATGATCTTGAGTCAGCTGAAGACAATGTTTTCTGTAGTTTAATGCTTTGCGTGTAATTGCTCTTTTATTTGCTGTGTTTTCACAGAGGAGCCATGCCAAAGACAATTTACCATCACCTGCAGAGAGACAGACATTACATTTCTTCTTAATTTGATAATAATTATTCCTCAATGAAACACTTGGAATGTGTGTGTGTGTGTGAGTGTGTCATTTATCACCTTTTTTTCATTACTAAAGTTTTGTTCCAAAGTACAATTTGTCACTGTTAAAGTTTAAATGCTGGTGGCATTTTTCGAGAAAATTACACCTACGTAAGTGTGTGTTCTTGTGGCTGAATGTGATCCTGCATTCATATCAACGTAAATCACTAAGTGCGTCTGTGATTGGGAAAATGTTCTTTTGTCCAAAATGTAATTAAATTAACAAATATTAGAACAGAAAACTGCAAATATAACTCAGAATAGACAGGAGTGTTGGTTCTTCGTTGATGCTCTACATGCCAGTAGGCATATAGGACGTTGACATGAATTTGCCCACAGAAAACTGGACTTTCATTCACTATACAGTCAACTTTTGGCAAGCAGATGGCAGAATAACTCCTAAACAAGCTGACCAACACATATCAATTTATATTCTTGCCATGCCTCACATGTTAGCAAATAATTCCCTAGTTATGCATTTAGCAGACACAGAGCAACATTAGCAACACATTGAAGTCAGGTTAACCTGACGGACATAAGTCCAATTTTCACTTCCTTTTTGTTTTTTGATTTTTTTTTTTTNAAAAAAAAAAAAAAAAAAAAAAAAAAAAAGAGCTCAAAGAGGCTGAAAACTCCATAGAGTTTGGCAGTATCACCTGTAGTCTCGTCTCTATAAATTACCTTTCACATTACACAGAGTCATTCAAATCAATGTTAATAACTGGAATATTGATTATTGTAGGTTTAATATATTACTTGACATTTCTACATTTTTTTTGTGTCCTAACCTGCATAGGGAGCACTCCATCAACACGCAGACATAATGACAGCTAAATATAGTCTCTATCTTTCACTCTCCTCTGGCAGAGTTGTTGTGAATCCTCTCACGTTCGGCAGCTGTCAGCAGGTCGGCCGCAGGGATCTCAGAGTGTGGATGACAGGTGGGAGAGCAGAGCGGCCGCGATGGAATGAAAATGGCACAGCCTGGACAGCATGGCGACAAAATGTTTCAAGAGGCTTGATAGTTCAGAGGATCCAGGCAAAGAGATGCTGTCCAGACCCCTGCTTTTTGCCTGACTTTAACTGTTCATTCCATGAGTCAGTGGTTGCTCAAGTTTTTGTCAAGCTGTGATCTTCAGGATCCTGCTTTTGGCAAGACAGTAGCAGACAGGGATTTGTCAATTTTAGCAGAGGCCCTCTGCATGCACGGACACGTCGCACAAAGTTCAGCAGTGTCATGCTCCTTCTCTGACTCTGCTGCTGTGTAATGTTGTGTATGGTTTCCTTCTCTGGCCCTCTGAAGTTGCTCTTGTATGTGGTGAAGTCATGTGCCTGCCTGTTCAAGTAGTATTTGTGTTTTTAAGATCTTCAGGGGTTTTGTTCCAACAAACTATCATTACTTTGACTGATGACGACTTTACATAACTTTAATTTAACAATCTGTGCAAATGACTAAAGCATCTTGATTTAGATGCAACCTTGAGAAATTGTTAGTTATTTTGATCTTAACTTCCAGAACACCTGCTTCATCGTTAACATAAGAAACAACAACAAGCTCTTTTTAAGCGCCAACATAAATTAACTTCTGTCCTTCTTAATAAAAGCACAATATCTGGTTTCCAGAGGACTGTGATCCGTTGGGACTAATGCATTTTCCTCCTGCTGCAAGGCAGTGATGTCGACGACAGAGATATTTCACACAAGCTGCTGAAAATGGCAGCCACTTCACACATTCTTAATCCAAATATTTCAAGCTTGACACTTTTATGGGTGGACAGTCAAAGGAGAAGGTGAAGTTGCAATGCCGTGGAACAAAACAATCCCTTTAGTTACAGTAACAAGGAATTTGGCCATGCAGAAAGACACAGATGTGAAAGATCATGTTTCAGATGTGCGGTGATACACCAATAGATCCAACAAGCCCCTGCAGCAGCTCTGTGCAGAAGTATGCGCTGCAAACCCAAAGGAAACAAGATAAATATTCTTCATCAAGAGAATTTTTCTAGTATCAAGTAGAAAAGAGAAAGAGGCTTCATGGGGTTTCTTGAAACTAGTATAAAAATGTAGGAATAACAAAACACTATCTGACTGGAGATCTGAAGGAAAAAAAAGAAAGAAATCAACTTAAAGGACCATACCATCAATTTTGTATGGTTGAGCCTAATACATTCAAATTTCATACATGTTACGTTGTATTTCAGTTTTCCTGATAGTTTGCAAAATCTCTTAATCTTTCAAAATCAAATATTCAAGCGATACACCCCCTTAAAAATTAATGTTTCTCCTGCTAATAGTTACACAGCCTTATGAAGTCATGGTCATTTAAATTTTTCGATAAACGCAGGTCTTCTTTTGGGACTATATTTCCCAGTGGAGACATACATTCACTACATGTTTTTTATTGCGCTCAAACACTAAAATGATGTAACTTTGAAAGAAACCCTGAATACACATCTTGTTCATGATGATGAATCTCAAGAACGTTTCAAGTGACAACAAGTTGATTTTAATAGTGTACCAGAATGAACTGAAACCCAATGATGGTCTAGAAGGTACGAAAAAAAAAAAGCTAATAATTCAGTAGTATGCTTTGGGAAATGATTGTCAGTAAAATTACATGTATGAAAATTGAATATATTAGGCTCAAACATGCAAAATGGCTGGTGTGGTCTTTTAAGGCTGTTTGGCTTTGAACTTCTGGAAATCTTTCCATTTCTGCCTTATATGATTTGAATTGAAAGCAAGTTAAAATAATCTCACTGAAGAAAATAAAGACTTTCAGGACTCGAGATAAAACGACTGGTTAGGAATTCTTGGTCTGATTTTTGAAACAAGCAAAGTCATCTTGTTTTCTCATAGCAGATGTTTTGATATCAATATGCCAACCGTCCAATCCACCATTCAGTCTGTTTCTTGTCAGCTTGAGCTGAAAAACAGACTGAATAACAAATCAAGACCGATTACCTAATAATCTAGTGTGGATATTTCTTGAGAAAAAACTAAAACTCAATACTGAATTCTTGTTTTTGAGATGTGGGTGATGGACCATTAAGTTTGTTTTCGGTATATTTGCCATCACATAGGCTACATCACAGTCCGTTTCCCAAAACTGGGGGGACATGACAAGACAGCTGAGCACTAAATCTGAGAATAGCTGACATGTCTGTGGCCTGTGTTTTCACCCATGTATGGCGCCCTCACCACTAAAATCTAGTCACCGCAAGTGGATTGACCTCCCTTTGTAACCAGAGACATAGTTGTACTTTGGAATTCATAAACTTTCGTCTCTGTAGTTAAGACCTTTCATCACAAACGACTGTGTCTTGATCTGCCGTCAGCTACCTGCCAAGAAGAGTAAACACAAAGCACAAGGCGCACACTTAAAGAAATATAAGGTAACAGGAACACACTGAGAACTGTTTTAATTATGGGAAGCTTATCAATGCTTAACTTGTTCAAGCGATTTACTGTTTGGGTACAGAAGGAGACAAAGATTTGTGCACACACCATTTTATTTCATGCTGCTAACATCTTAACTCATTGCCGTCTAAAGACATTTTTTGTAAGTTTCCTTAAAAATTTATTTTGGCTTTCATTTACCAACTGTGAAAATGCATCAGAGACAATGAAAAGCAAGTGTGAAGGACTCAGTGAAATGTGGATCATGTGACTGAGCTGTGGAAGAATTTTGTGGAATCAAGCAGAAACTCAACAATCTTTTTCTTAAACATTTTTAAGATTTCTTCCCTGACAGATTTGTTTGTTTGTTTTTTTGTAGAATCAATCATTTTCTAGAAACAGATAAAAAATTTGCAGGTTTGGCAGAAATGTTAAGATTTTCATAAGACAAAATTTGCTGCCCCATCTAGTAAAGGATTTTTTACAGTTCAGCTTTTTAGATGACAAATAAAGCCAATGAAAAAAACTAAACTTACAAAAATGACTCCATCAGATTAAGAAAACTATGTACACTCCATCCTCATGATTCCATTTTTTTTTTTTAACTGATTTTAGATTTTAAATGCTGCATGCAAACAGCTCACCACCTCAAGATCTGTTCTCTTCCCTCCTCCTGTAAAGGAGCAATCATTTCTTCATTAGCCTTTTATTTGTTTCTAACTGTTCCACTTCAGGGGTAACACACAGTTTATTTGGGTACTCTTAATTACAAAAGGGAGATTGCAAGCTCTACTCTCCAAAATGAATGTCTCTCTCAGCCTCCCAGAGGGCACCAGCTTAGAGTTGGACTGTATCTGATTGCATTTTCCAGGATTGATGAAGTTATCAAAACACTGACCAGACTGACTTGGGCCTGATCTCACTTGTATACAGTACCTCCGTGAAGTCCTTATCCTGTGTCTTTCACCCTTGAGGTGAAGAGGCTTAAGAGGAGAAACGCTTTTATTTCCTATTTGTTAGTTTTGGAGATTTTCTTCCAAAGAGAAGCCTGAGGGCAGTAAGCTCTGTCACGATAAATTACATTGCAGTGCTGTTTCTCTCTCTAGATAGCTATTCAGGAAGTATAGCTACCTTCAGGATCTTTTCATTTTTCCTGCTGTTATTAAACACGGTGATAAAATCACCTCCCCTAGCTGATTCAGAAATGTCAGAGATGACAACAGAAGGAGAAATATGGTTCACTGGTGCACTACACTGTCCCCTTCAACATCCGATCAAAGACAAAAACATTGCCACATGCACTCGTGCACACACACATGCACACACACACACACACACACACACACACACACACGGAGCTATCGTGATTTCCTGAACAGTAACGTTCTTGATACCCATCTAGAATATTGGAGGGTGAGGCTAAAAGGCCTTAAATCTCATCTGCAATTGATTATGGGCATCGAACTCAGCATACATTAATTCAGTTTAAGGCCATTAAAAGGAGAAGAATGCTTGGGCTTGCAAATGGCGAACTACGACTGTCAACAACATGATGTATGATAGCTTATTATATTCCCCTCATTATGATTAATAACATAGGAAGGGATCCTCCATTCTTGTCGAGATGGAAAATGTAATTAGCTGCCTTGGCTGGCAATGCAGCCAGGCCTCCTTTTGGCCGCACACTTCCCCAAGATAAAACACCCAGTTAACAGCAGGAGAGTCAAGACTCAGCAACATGCAGCCAGTAATGCACCCTGCATCCCTTCCTGCAAAACGCTGCTTGTCTTCCCACCATCCTCTCTGATTGCACTGTTGACGTCTTTCATCACAAAACTTTTGCTTTTTCTTAGTTCATATCATGACCCAAGTTTTTCTTTCATTGTCATTATCTATTTTGTAAATCAGTTAAGTTTTAATCATATGTGTGTATACTTTTACATGTGTACAAATATAATGTGAATATTACCTCATGTTTGAGTGGATTAATGTTGTCTTTCTATGAATATGGTCTTATTAGTTTATCAGTTGCCTGTAAAGCACTTTGCACTTCCCTATATGAAAGGTGAAAAATCCCATTTATGGATTGATCACTTAATACAAAAAGGATGCAACCTTTATAAGCTGTTTTGATGAGGAATGATGGCAGGATGTCAGCTACTGCCCTTTGTATTTAGAGTTTAATAATGATTTCAGGCTCAACCTTAACAATAAAAATTATTTCTAAAAGCCATAGTACATATGATAAATAATGCTTTTCCCTAAAATGTACTGGATTTTTGTTCATATTGTGTGTGCCTAATGAGCACATATTGGAGGTTATCCATATAATTTACTCGTATTATTGACCAGTGAGTTGGTGGGGTTTAGGGGGTGGGTGTGTGGGTGCATGGTGGTGAAAGTGAGTCAATGATGAGNAGTGAGTTGGTGGGGTTTAGGGGGTGGGTGTGTGGGTGCATGGTGGTGAAAGTGAGTCAATGATGAGTCAATGATCATCATTTTTGCTACTGCACCTGCAATCAGCACTTATGAGACTTATGGAGCTAAACATCAATTAATGCAGTGAAGCGCTCATGGAGACCCCACTCACCTGAACTCTCAGCATCATCTTTCTGATTACAGTAATGACTTTTTTTCAACCAGGAGTTGCTGATGTACTGTAAAATGACTGTTTTAGTTCTACATGAGAGTTAAAGCAGCTTCTCTTAGATTTACACTCATGCATTTAGCTGCTGCTCTTATCCAGAATGACGTACAAATGATAATTGATTCCATCCACTTAAGGGCTTGATGCCTATCTGCAGACATTAGATTCCATATGAGGGGAAGTAACATGGCTTTTCTAGTGTGCTGTGCTGTGTATTATGCAAACCGAAATTCAGAAACAAGACATCATGGTTTTGTTGTTTATTTGTACATAGACAGCTCATATAGTCATATGGTTAAGACTATATTAGTCATATTAAGCCTAATTTATAAACTAATTTAAGAACCAATTCAACGAGAAAGTCCATTTTATGTTATCTCTTTGCAGTGTTATGACATAACAGGATTACATACAGTATAGCATATATTATTATAGTAATCTATATATATATATATAGATAGATATTACATATATTATTATAGTAAAAAAAAGTTTTTGTCGAATAATACTGATGATGAGGCCTCTGCTTTTTTAAAACACATTTTAAAGGAAGAGTATCATACATACTTCCATGCTTTTATTTTTATTTCATGTCTATTCTGAAATCTTTGCAATGCTATAGTATGCAAAAAAAAAAAAAAAAAAAAAAAAAAATGTTGATCCATTTCTACCATCTCTTGCTGCAGCATCACTGTGCACACTGAGTGAAACAGCTCTTTTGATGCTGTCATTTTAAGCCTGCTGTGTTCTGATTGGCCAGCTGCATCAGGCCTGAGCTGGCAACACCCACAAACTTTGCAACTGTTGGTTCATTAACCTCATACTTCATGTTTAATCAGCCAGTGTTCGGCCAAAAATTGCAAAATTGAGGTGCAGGTATGTAGATGGGGTAAATTAAATGTGTTACAGTTTGACATAAACATGTTACACAAGTAAAGGACATCAAAAATAAAGCTTTCAGGGCAGTTCAGAACCTATAAGTTTGTCTTACTGGATGCATTTAGGGGTCAACCTCAGGTTTTGCACCTTTGATAATGTTCAACACATCCTTACTATATTACACTATAAACACTGTAAATGTGAGAGGACATTAAAAAAATGTAAAGGTTTGTCCAATTTTAACAGTGAAAATTTGACTTCCAGTCATATTTTTGTTTGTTGAAATATACAGCATTTTGGAATTAATTCTTCTACTTGGAATCATTGCTGTTGATAACAATAACAATAGATAAACTTAATGTAATCAGATTACCTCTCTAAACTGGATTAATCAAAATTGTTTAAATGTATGATTATAGTTTAAACAAATTTTCATAACTGGATCACATGTTGAAATTAACAGTCCAGAGCCTGGGTGTCTTGTCAGGTTAGTTATAAGAGACTGTGCTGAAACTACAAGGTCGCAGGTTTGAGCTCCTAGAACGGTGTGTCTGCCGATGACCTTTTGTCACATCAAACTGTCTCTGAGCAAGACACTGAACCTTTCCTGCTGTCCCCCTCTGAGTCTTTTTGGATAAAATAACTGCATTATGCTGAGTTTATGCTAAATTGAGCTGAGTTTTAGTTCTTGTCTGGCACTGCAGCTGAAAGTGTTCCAAGTTCCTTTGAATATGATACAGATCAAATGTTTTCTAATCAGAGTGAAAATCAAAAAAAAAAAAAAAAAAAAAAAGCTGCACAGAGACACATTTTTTTCTCCTATCTTTTATTTGAACATTTAAATCTGGAACTGACAGCACTGACACGATAACGAATACGTCTTTTATGTAAATTAACGAAGAATATTGTCATCATTGTTGCAGCCACGGCAGCTCGACTAAGTCACAACGAGACAAAACAAAGCAAAGAAAGCCAAACAGACAACTTGCTTGGTATTTGTGGAGACGCTTCAGTTCAGTCAAAGCTCAAAGGAACAAACTTTAACTGAAATGTGTTTGATACAAAAACCGATATGACACTTTTTGTTATAGTTACTCTGCTCGTGGGTGTTTTTAACATCAACTCATATTGGTATCTGAAATGGATCACATCCAGAAAGCTAAACTCTGATTCCAGCAGCAAATAGAAATTGAGTATGAAGGCGTGTGACGCTGACTGTATTTAAAGCCTCACTGTCTTATTGAACCAGGTTAGATTCCCATCAGCCCCCTCCTTCCCATATTCCAAAAAAACCTCCAAACAAAACATTCTGTAATCAATTAAAATGTATTATCATGTAAAATAATCTGCCAATGTGTTGAGGAAAACATGACTTAATAAGAGTTCCTGAAACTAGTGTGAAAGTAAATCCTCAACAAAACCTCATCTGACCTTAAAACTAGTTTAAAAGAATTGATTGAAACTTGTTTGAAACCTTAGACATTTAAGTTAATGTGCTGAAATATATTATTCTTTTAATTCAGCTCAAACAAACAGTGAGCAAATGTGAAGGACTCGAGCAAAACTAGATCACACGACAATCAAATGTGGATGAAACACTCTAGAATCATTGCCTTTTTTTCCTGATTCTGACACTCAATCCAAGAAGTTCCTGCAAAAGTTGATTTGTATTGGAAACAGACATTTTTCCATGTTTTAAGATAATAAGACTTTCAGGACTCAATAACAGATAAATGACTTACGGTATTTAGAATTCTTCAGCTAAAGTCATCTTATTTTCTCACCTTAGATGTTTGGGATATTAAAGGAGCATGCTGGTGATTTTGCATGTTTGAGTCCAATAAATACTACCCATACACATGTTATGTTATTGACAACCATTTTCCAAAACATAGGATTCTGTTTGTTATTTTGCCAAATCCCCATATTGTTTAAAATCAAATATTCAGGTTATACCTACCTTAAAATTCAATATTTCTCCTGCAGTTATGCATGATTAGGAAAGCATAGTCATTTAATTTCTCTGTAAAAGCTGTCTTCTCCTGGGACTATATTCCCTGGCGGAGACATATATTATCTTTTGAACATCTCTGTGTTGGATTGGTTAAATTAAGTAAATTCAACTTAAAATTTAGCAGACATTGTGTTTGCTGTAATGAATTACATATCTCAAGCGTGTTTCTAGTCTCTACAAATTGATTTTAATAGCTTACTGGAATGAATTGAAACCAGTGGCAGCCTACCTTCTTTTCTGGAAGGTAGAAAAAACCATTCTAATATTTAGTGCTCCAGTAGTATGTTCTGATAAATGATTGGCAATAACATAATGTGTATATGGGTTGTATATTGGGCTTAAACATGCAAAATCACCAGTATGCTCCTTTAATATGATGACCACCAAATCCACTTTTCAGGCTGGGTTGTCACCTCCAGCTGAAAAACGGAAAGACCATTATCTCGAGTCATTTTGTGTATATAGTTCTTGATAAAATTATTTTACATGGTTAAGAAAAATAAGATTAAATTGCTTCTTTACCTTCTCCAACTCCTGTTTTTGCAGCCTGGCTTGAATAAAGAAATAAAAGCTGTTTGTGGACTGAACAACTCTTCTTATTAGAGGAGGAGGAAAAAGAAAAAAAAAGAAGCACCAATAACAATCGACTAGCAGCAACTTGAGATGGCGGGCTCTCATCCATCACTCTGCATGTTTGCGGACGCCATATGAAAACACAAACAAGCAATCAATTGTTTCGTGCACAGCTTGGGGCCTCCTAATAGAGCACATTTATCTGACGCAGCGGTGGTAGCTCCAGCAATACTTTAATTTGTGAGACATTATGTTGAGTTAATGCCTACTAGGTTGCCGTTCAACCGGGGGGGGACCTGGCACATTGCACAGCATTGTAAAGCCTGCATCGTGCTGTATTGTACTGGGATGCTGATGTAAATGATCTCATCCGCTGTAGCTTTAATGGGTTGTGAAATAAATTTATGTGGGAATCTTTGCAGCGGAATATTGCATTGTATCACCACGTAATTAGAACTGCAACGTTACTGTGGAGGCTTCGTGCATGGCGGACAGTTCTCTGTTTGTCCTTCGACCGCCACTGTGATTGGATGGCGAAGGCTNAGAGAGAGAGAGAGAGAGAGAGAGAGAGAGAGAGAGTGAGGGTGGGAGCAAACGAGAAGCCAGGCTTTCTAATAATGATACACCCTGAGGCCTAATGTGCTATCTCTCTCTCTCTCTCTCTCTCTCTCTCTCTCTCTCACAAACACACACACACACACACACACACACACACACACACACACATCCCAGTCTACTCCGTCTCTTTTTGTTAAGGTCTAGTAAACACATACACACATATACAAAACTTCATTTTTTATGAGTTGTTCCAATCAAGTGTTCATTTCCAAACTGCTGTATAATCCTGATACTCATGTTGGAAAGTAAGTTTTACCTCAAAAATCGTTTTGTTTTTTTTAAATTTTCAAGCAGGACCCAGTCTATGAATGTTTTTTTTTTTTTTTTTTTTTTTAAACTGCTTCCTTTACAATCCAGCATTAATTGCTTTAATGTTGAGTGATTTTGCAGGAGCAGAGACTGTTTTTCAGAGGTATTAGATCATTTGTTTTGGAGCCTATAAACATGTCTACCATGCTACTTCTCACTATTATGTATGTATTTATTTCTCTATTTATTTTGTTCTCTAAACAAGGACAATTTAACTTGATTTTTACCCATTTACTTATGGATCTCAGCACTGTTTTTAATATGGATTTAGCATGGATGCAGTATGTTTTGTTTCTGTCTACATTGGTTACTATAAGATTGAACTGGAGGATTTCTCTAAAAATAAGAGGGGGAAAAAAGCTCAAATTTGTGTTTTAGTTTTGCAGAATGCTGTCCCCAATTTCTGCTACTGCTATATTGTGACCATACTGAATACCTCATGGTTTCTTTTGGATTGAACAGCCTGACTGATTCTAGTGGTATAGTGGAACATTAAAGACCCACTGTTAAAATTCTTTATTGCTCATTTTTTCTTTTCTTCATTCCATTTTTGCTCTTGGATAACTGTATAAACACAAATCAATCATAAAGTCCCTGACATCACTATCCCATATGACTATAATCTTTATTACTACCAATTTAAGTTTTTAAAGTTATTTTTTATTTCTTAATTTTTTTTTTAGCCCTGAGAATTAAAAAATAAATAACTGCAAAAACACTTAAGCTGTAATCAAAAAAGCATTAATCTATGCTTTTTTCCCCTCTTGGGATAAGCTGAAACTTGATGGATCCCATTAGACTGTTGCAGCAATAAACAATAGCAGGACTCAACACTGAACAAATATATAAGCAATAAAGATGATGCTAAAAACAAGCAATAAAACAGTAATTATTATTGTAAGCCAAATTTAATGATGGACTGAATACCCAGGTCGATACAATCTGAAAAGAAAAACGATGCTGAGGTGGATATATAAAGCTTTAAAAAAATGATACAACAAAAAGTGGCATCATTTCTTTTCTTTTCTTTTCTTTTTTTTTTTTTNCCCTCCCCTCCAGAAGAATCGCCCCGGGCCTCTCGCCTGCTCTTCCCGGGGTTGGGGAGGCTGAGCCGGGCCTGATAGGCGGCTGGTGGCTCCTCTAAATGCGGCGGAGGAAATTAAATTACGGCTTCTGTTGCTCGCTTTGTAAACAAGACAAAAGCCAATGATACGGCCAATTACGCTTAAATACCGCGCACGTGTACAACAGGCTCAGTGCAGCAGATTAGGCTGGCAGAGATGTATACACACTTAAAGCCCGAATCTTTTTTTTTTTTTTTTTTTTTTATTTCTTGTTTTTGCTTAAACGCATCGTTTCAAAGCATCATAGCACTCTGCAGCACAATTACTTCTTGAGGAAAAGAGCATAAATTCAGGAATTTGTAAGGGGAAAATGCACATAAAATATACATGTGCAATGGAACTATATCTTCATTCTTTTAATGCCTGTGCCGCTTCCTGCATCAGTTCTGAAACATTAAATCTGACCTGTATTTTTTTCCCATGATATTAATTATAAAATACAAATCCGCATCAGGAAGCGTAGTGGGAGAAGGAAAATAAACCAATTCACATTGTAACCCATAGTCAGCCCACTTTTCTTGCGCGATTCCGTGCGTCTAAGATGATCTCAGCTGTGGATGATTTTTGTGGCTCCTGTAGAAAAAATATAATGCATATTAACAATACACAAAGGCTGTCTTTGCTTTTNTTTTTTTTTTTTTTTTTTTTCCAAAAGTATTGATTGGTTGCTGTGAAGTATCGATTGGGAAAATATGAATGGTGTCATTACAGACACAAATGACTTTGCACTACACCGGAATACTTACATAATAATAATAATAATAATAATAATAATAATAATAATAATAGTATATTTTCTTTGCTAAAACCTGAATTCCTGTATCTTAATTCCTCCCTTCTCCCCCCAAAGTCAGCCCTTACAGTCTCACAATAAACCCCTCAGAAAATCAGAGTAAATAAAATAGATGGTCTTTATCAAAGTAAATTAGATTCACCTAAATAGTTCACCGGAGGGGCAGAGTAGCTTCTGTAATTCACTTTAAGGTTCACCAACTTACTCAATAAAGCCCTGGCTAGGAATCTAACTGATGTCTAATCGATAGGTTTATCTGAGGCAAACAGCTGGGAAGAGGAAAATGAATCGGTTTGCATTTGAAAGTGCAGGAAAGGATAAAATGGAGAAATCTGAGGTGGGCAGAATGAAATGAGCAGTTTTATTTTTACGGTTTTGGGGCGATTTTCTGCACAGAGAAAAGAAACACAGACAGCATTTCCCTGTAATAATAATAATAATAATAATAATAATAATAATAATAATAATATTTTTTCTTTTTACCTGTTATTTTCAGGCCTGTAACGCTGAATGTAGCACCATGACATCCTTCCATCCTCCCCAGCCTCCTTTTCAGCGGATTCTCCTCTCTTTTTTCACTGTTTTTACACCCCCTCCGCCTCCTCCTCCTCCTCCTCCTCCTCCTCCTCTGCTTCCACCTCCTCCCTTGCCTCCCTCTCCTCCTCTCCACTCCGTCCAGTTTCGAGTCGTCTGATCCGAGCAGGAGGCGCCAGGTTTNCCCTCTCCTCCTCTCCACTCCGTCCAGTTTCGAGTCGTCTGATCCGAGCAGGAGGCGCCAGGTTTTCCCCAGAGAGAGGCGAGGAGTCAAGGACTGAACCCTCCAAATGCAGAATAATGTAATTCTACACTCTCAGTAAAAAGGGTTCAGGGCTGCAAAATGGTTCTCTGTGGGTTTGGCGCAAGGATCCAAACCCTGATGGCTCCACACACTCTTAAAAACGGTTCTCCGGGCTGGAAAGCTGCAGGAGGGTGTTGTTCTGTTCTACATCCTCAACAATAAAGATTCCACATATCAGAACACCATGAATAATGATTCTTTAATCTGCTGGTAGCTCCACACAACACGGTCTCACAGCCAGTTTTCACAAGCTAGGTCCTTTATTTCCTGGTTTTCACAATGATTGCTTTTGGTTTGAATAACATTTATTCACAGATTTAATAAGACTACTATGGAGTTCTGGTAAGACAGGTTATAAACCTGTTAACGATATTATCAGTGGTTCTCAAACTGTGGTACGAGTACCACAGGTGGTACTTGGAGCACCTCCTGGTGGTATACCAGAAAACTATGGACATTTTTGTAAAGAATCTAAACAGTTGATACAACAAATTGAATTTATCAAAGTATTTTTTAATTAATAAATTATTATTATTTCTTTTGTTGTTGTTATTTTTCTTAGAGTTGATGGCTTGTTGATGAGATGATGTTTAAAGGACCATACTAGCCATTTTGCATGTTTAAGCCTAATATATTCAATTTTCATAAATGCAACATTACTGACAATCATTTCCCAAAGCATACTACTGGAACTGTGAATTTCAAAAAAAGTTTCCTATACCTTCCAGACCACCATTGGTTTCAGTTCATTCTGGTACACTATCAACTTGTTGATACTTGAAATGTTATTGGGATAGGTAATCTATCATTGCAAACAAGACGTGTATTCAGGTTTTTCTTACGTGATTTTAGTATGTAAGTGTAATAAAATCTGAAAAAAATCCAAAAATGCTTCCTAGTGGTGCATTCAAGTGCTGTAGTGAAGAACTGACAACAGGAAGCATTTTCAGACCACTCTGCGCTTTTTATTGCGCTTAAATGCTCAAGTTAGCTAGCTTTAAAAAAAAAAAAAACCCTGAATATGCGTCTTGTTCGTGATGATGGATTACATTTCAAGTATCAGCAAGTTGATTTTTATTAGTGTACCAGAATGAATTGAAACCAATGGTGATTTGGAAGGTAAGAAAAAATTTATTAATTCACCGTTCCAGTAGTAATCTTTGGGAAATGATTGTTCAGTAACGTTACGTGTATGAAAATTGAATATACAGTATATTCAATTTTCATACACGTAACGTTACTGTACGTAANTGTATGAAAATTGAATATACAGTATATTCAATTTTCATACACGTAACGTTACTGTACGTAAAAAAAAATAATATATATATATATATAATTTATTTTTGTTTTTTCCAAAGATTTCTATCCAATAGTCTGTTTAAATATTAGTTCTAACCATCTGATCTCCAATTAACCTGGTTATGTATATATATATATATATATATATATATATATATATATATATATGTTATTTTAATAAGTGATGAGAATGATTATGAAATTAACATCCATAAAAAATTGCAAATTTCCTGGAAGTGTCCTGAATTTTTTCCTCATGCAAAAATCACAATTTTTAAAATGGCATACACAAAATTAGTACAAAATGTCACCACAGCTATATGCATTTTAGTTTTTTTGGGGAGGAATTGGGGTTCCATTATTATTTGCTTTGGGCACATACCTTTTTTTTTTTTTTTTTTTTTTTTTTTTGTTATAAAAAGAACCCTGACAGTGTAGAATAATTTAATTCTCAAAGACCAAACTGATTATTGCCAGAAAATGGTTTTCATTTGGTGCTGTAAAGAACACTTGCTGCATGGAGCCCCTACAATCAACATTCAATCAATTAAATGTATCTGTTCAAAACAGATGAAAAATGAGTATTTCAGAAACACATCTACTTGTTCTCTCCATCCCACCCTCCCCATAACTCAGGGTTCTTGTCATATGTGGATGCACACCAGCCCTCCTTCCCAAACCAAAGAACCCTGTTTTTTCTGGGTGTATCTGTTCTGAAATTCAACCTAATAGCAGCAGAGCGCCAAACAGGGCCGAGGAGGGAGGAGGATGACAGCCTTCGTCACACTAAACTCTGACATCCTTGATTGGAGAGGCTTTTTTTTTTTTCTTCCTGGTCTGGCTCTGGGATCATTTCAGCTGTCAACTTAAATGCGTCCGTTATCGGACAGCTTTCCAGAAGCTAGACATCCAGTATCGGACGCGCCTGCTGTCTGTTGGAGCGTTTTGTTGTTTTTAACGCAGGTCTCATCACACAACATATATACCTCTTCAATCTTGCGTGGACATTTTTAATGTAAATAACCCATTTTAATATGTTACGTTAAAATGTCAGTTTGATCTCTGGTAGTTTGTTCCAGACCTCCATTCTTGTCAATAAATAGACTTTTAAGTCAAAATGCCAAAATAATCATGTTGTCCAATGATGGAACGAGGCTGAAACGCGCCAGCCTGCATTACTGGCAGGTAAAGTTACATAAATATAAATAAATACACTTTTACAACTATTGTGACGTCAGATGTGTGTCTCATGAACATGTGGTTTGTGTTTACAAAAAAAACTTTTCACCAAATATCATAATAATAATAATAATAATAATAATAATAATAATAATAATAATAATAATTTAATAATAACTTTCTCTGTAAGCAACTATAACTACTGTTACTGAAGTCTGTTCATAAAAACGAGGTCATTTTGTCCTTTTTATTGTGCCAATAAGTCATGAACGGATAAACTACCTTGTACAATAATACAAAGTAAAGTTCATTTGTTTTTAATGACTTTTTAAAGTCATATATTCTTTTGTATTCAATTTACTTGTGTTTTGTCAACAGTATATATATATACATATATATATCAGAACATCAGTTTGATGATATAGAATGAAAAATTATTTTAAAAAAACATTATTTTTGAAGTTTGTTAAAATGGAGTTATCTATTTTTTGTAACTCTTCTACCTTTTCTTATCGCTTAAATAAATAATGTTATATATTTGTTTTTGCGTGATTAACGACGTCGCGAGTTTGATGACATTTTCAGTGTCCTTCTCTGATTGGCTGAGGCGCTCAATTGTTGTGAGCGTGCACCTGAGTTTGTGTAACAGCTGATTTTAGCTGATTTGCTCTGATAACAGCACAAATACTAAAAGTAATAGAAGTACTTTATTTTATAACTTTTCAAAATTAAAAAAAATAAAATATTTAGCTTTACTCCGTTGTCATCGTTCAGTTTTTCAGTTTTTAATTTGGCGTGAACGCATCTAGCCCACCCANCCACTCCCACCCGCACGCATGACAGCAAGAACAAAACGGAACCGGTGAGTCACTAATATAACGGAGCCAACTGTGACAAATTCCTTTTGTCTCCGCTTTGCTGGTACTTTATTACCCAGACGAGCAGCATGGCCTGCAGATAACGATTCATCACGCACAGCCGGTAACCATAGACAACGCCTCAGGGCAAAGACAGACAGACAGAAAGAGAGAGAGAGAGAGAGAGAGAGAGAGAGAGAGAGAGAGAGAGATTGGCCTTTATTGCATTAGTGAATTTGTTGATAGCAATCATGCATGAAATCATGCCAGTCTTGCCTTTAAAATATAAAGGCAGGCCTGTAATTTTTAACTCCTTTTATTTTGTCGTGCTATGAAATGTCAGAAACCTTTATTTCATCTGGAAAGATGCAATAAATTCCTTCATGTTTTGCAACTATAGCTTATTGGATGAAATTTTAATGATCCCAGAGGGGAAATTGTGTCACTGCAGCAGTTATGGGATGCATGTGTAAAAATACAGAGAAATATAAATATGATCCTTTGAAGCATTTGCAAGAAGCGAGTATACTGAAAATTGAGAGTTTATACAAATAATCTCAGAAACTGTCTCCTTTGAAGATCTGCATGTTTTTCCAGCTCAATAAGGTTATTCAAAAACATTATGGTAGAAAAAAGAATATTATATGACTGGAAGCACTAATGATTAGCTCTATCTGAGCTAATTATGGCCAAAACAAAATAACACAACAAAGACATTTTAAAAATATGATATCTTTTAAGCTTCATGCTTAATGGGGGAAGGGGGGAGGAATAGTAATTTTGTTATTTTGTTCCTGTCTAACTTCTTAAAACTCTTAAAATTAGGAAATGCCGATTATGCACTGAAAGCTATTCACCCTGAGGCAAAAGGTGAGGGATCAGTCTAAAACCTGAAATTAGACAACTTTCTAAAAATCATTGTAATGCTCTTGTGCTTTATTATAACTGCCACTCACAGGGACTAATTATAGTGAAGAGCCTAAACCTGAGAATAATGAAACGAGACACTGGTTGATAAGCTCAGACTGTCAACTTCAATCAACAGAACTCTTCTGCTCCTAATGATTGGAGGTTTAAACCAATTACAGCTTTACCATTTGCATCATCTTTGAATTGGATTTGTGTCCAACTCAGCTTCAACTGAAGAACCTCATTCAGGCACACACAAGAATCTGCCCTCATATATGAACAAACAATATAATGGAAATGCTTGAAAGTTTGATATTTTGGTTGGTCATGAGAAATATTCAGGTTTTTGCACATTTTTCATCTTCCTAATCTTGGTATTTTGCTAGAAAAAAAAAATCAGATGTTACCATGTGAAAGTTGCATTGTCAACATTTAATTCCTGAGAAAAGCAGGGGAAAAAACTCATAAGAAATACTTGACATTTTTGGATTTGTCACCTTTAATATGAATATAAAGTGAAATGATTCAACAACAACTCTTGGCAACATCAATCCAAAAATACTTATGATATTAACTGATATTAGCTTTTAGCTTTTTAAAATCCTGAGGTTAAAACATGGCTTTAGGATGATGCATTTGGGATTTTTGGCATCAAAATTATATTGAAAATGAAATATTTTGTATGCACCTGCATTTTTGCCAGCCCTAGTTGTCCAGAACCCAATTAGGGCACCTCCTGATAAATGGGAAATAATTTAATTTCATTGTTATATCATTAAGGGACCAATTAGAGAAAATATTGTATATGGAGGTGTGTTTTATTGGTTCCACCTTTCCAACAGTCATAGTTGTACCTTCATACAAAACCAAAACTGAAACAAGCTCATCTCAGACTCAATCTTAATATGCCCTGGTCGAATATGGACATTTGTGGCTCTTTGACATGGAAAAGGTGTCAGGGAACCCCTGAATTCACTTTATCAGTGTAAAAAGAACTATCCAATCAGTGTCAACATCCTCAGCAAAACAAGAGAAAACAAACAAAACAGACAGAGGTTGCGAAACAGACAGAGAAAAATTAGTTCAAATTACAAGAAAAATCATTGAAGTGCAAATGTAGCCC
Source organism: Lucifuga dentata (assembly GCA_014773175.1). Classification (NCBI taxonomy): domain Eukaryota; kingdom Metazoa; phylum Chordata; class Actinopteri; order Ophidiiformes; family Bythitidae; genus Lucifuga; species Lucifuga dentata. The sequence goes on along the minus strand of VXCM01003125.1, from coordinate 64,981 downwards.
TAAAGAAGGAGTGTACTCTGATTTGACAATATGCTAATTCATAGCTACACATTACTGTTATGTACATTGTGTCACTCTTCTTATTTGTACTGTAACACTGCAACTGCTTAAACATTTATTTACTGTACTGCAACTTAAGTCAAATCCACTTCTGCTTTAATTGTGCTTGTACATACGTTATATTCATGTTTATTCACACTCATATTTCCACTTTTTATAGAAATTTTGTTCAAATCTGTAAATTTATACCTTCATCCTTTCTTATCTTATCTTATCTTATCTTATCTTATCTTATCTTATCTTATCTTAGAATTTGCTGCAGATTGGCACAATAAGAAAACCTACTGAGATCAGTATTTTCACCAGATTTAGAATCTTGATTTGGATTTTTTAAAGAGATATTCTTTGCCAATCAGGTGCTTGAAGTCTCCTATGTTTTTTTTTTTTTTTTNTTTTTTTTTTTTTTTTTGGTGGAGATTCTTGACATGAAAATGTGGTTTGTGACACACAAGCAGACATCACAATCTTGCTGCTGACATCAGCAACCAGCAGAGGTGGGATTATATTTCCTATAAATCTTTCTGGATTTGCATAAATGGCCAATTATCTTGTCAATACGCTGATCTGAGGCTCAGTGCGTCTTCATATTCATTTTATAAATATAAACAGGCCTAATAGTAGGATACACACGCCCTATTCTCCTTCATGCACCGTTATTGATATGGCTTTGAATTCACACAATTGATTTTTATGCTTCCCTCTAGCCACCTTGTGCAGAGGAGAGATATCTTTATTCGCACGGAAAGTGAAATAAGTGTGTAATAAAACGGTGATATATTAAATTCGTTTTTCCCCGTGTCGCGCTTTTATTATGAGCCATTTTTCATTTTTATTGAATTGAGACCCCGGCGATCCGCGTCGTCGCTTCAGGCTGAGAAAGGTTAAATAATTTGTGCAAATCAGGCTGAGCGCGTCTCACATTTGGATCCATGACTCCATCTGCAATTTATCTGTTTAATTATCTATCTATCTATCTATCTATCTATCTATCTATCTATCTATCTATCTATCTATCTATCTATCTGAGACGGAAATGTTTATATATTGTTTCATTCATGAGCCTAATCGCTTCTGTTTGCTTTACATTTCATGACTTCGTGATAAAGGTTGCAAAAGGCTCTCAAAGCCTTTAAATCAGAGCTATACTCTGCACATTTCCCTTCAATAACAGTGGGTTCATCGTGCGCAACAGTCTGCGTCAGGTCGTTTTACGCACACAAATCTGCTCAAACATTTGGCGGACCCTGCTTTCGCTGGCCCGTATTCGTTCTCCCCCTGATGTTTCATTTGACGTCCTACATTCGTTCAGTGAAGATCTGCGCCATTGATCCAGATTGGTACCACTTTGTGTTTTCTAGACTGGGGTTGAGGGGCTGTGGGGGTCTTTGGGTGAGTTCCAGCGGGTTCATGGCTCGTGTGTGTGTGTGTTACTCCGGTTTATTGCACTGTCATTTCATTTTAAGTGAGACAGCGAGAAGACACAAAAGGCACCCACGTTTCCTTACTGCTCAAAAATGCTGCGCTCACCCGGCGTATTAATAATTGTCAAGATCTGTAGCAAATCATGTCCAACAGCACGAACCAGGGAGTCCTCAAACAAAGCTTTACTTCCAGGAGTCCCTCAAATCAAACAGAGAGGTCTCCAGGGGCCTTAGCATGAATGCTTTGGGAACCCTTAAACTTATAGCATCACGTTATGTTTGCAAACTGTATGTAGATTTTGTCTTGCTAGACATTTAAATCACCTTAATGCAGAAGAATGTGTACTGCAAAAGCGATCTCTATAAACAGATATATCCATCACAAATAAATACATAAATAAATTACTATATAGCGGCTTTAAGAACGCGTCAATGAAAGCTTTTTGTGGTGTTGCATTGTATATTATAGTTATGTTGGAGTAGGCAAAATATCGGAAACACTTTTCAGTATAATACGGTAGAGTACCATATCACCAGTGTGGCTATGGCCTCATTAATTGCCATATAATGAATATTCTGACACGGTTTTTAACAAACCTTAATATGTAATAACATTATTAAAGGTATGATTTTATTGCAGGGCTGTTGTGTTGATTTGCTTTACATTGTACATGTCAGAAAAGTGTTAATGCAGCTAGTTTTTGAGGCTATTAATGCACCACATTTGCACTGGAATGACCTGATAGTTTCTTTGCTTCGGATTCTGTCGAATTTCACCACACTATTTATAGACGTTTATATAAATCTCAGATTGAACATTAGACCAAACAAGAAACTTCTTGGGACTTTTTTTTTTTTTTTNTTTTTTTTTTTTTTTTTTGCTAGTATTGACATTCAAACTTGTGGACACCTTTTGACACGGTCCTTCAGCACCACTGATATGGACCAAAACCTATAAATACAGAAAAGGGGTGCATAAAAGTAGCTGCTGCGGCCTCTTTAAGAGCAAATCAACTGTCCTGTGGTGGCTGGATGACCGAATGGCAGCTCTTACGCAGAGGGTTGTCTCACCTGCTGAAACGCGCTTCACCATTCAACACCAACACAGCCATCTTTCGCCCTCACATCCAATTAATATCCGCGCCTGCAAGGTCAGCGTTTCATTTTTCTACGCTTTGTTTTTGGTTTTTTTTTTTTTTCGCTTTCTTCACTGGGTGGAGAGCAGCTTTGGGTATCCTGCCATGTCCTCCGCGTGTGGATTGTCCCCGCAAGAGTAGGCGAACAAAGCGCATCCAGCCTTTCCAGAGAACTCCCTCCCAAAAAAATCACGGATTGTTGTGTAAGTAATCGGGATAATCCGGATTTCTCTGGTCGATAGGCTCTCCCGTGTCAGATTTGCCGGGGAAAGAACGCGCTTTTCTAAAGATGGATACGCTTTCTCTTAGCCCGACGGATAGGCTTTTAATTTAGGGAACACCCGATCCCACCGCTGGACTAAAATAATGGGAAGATTTTGGATAGCGCTGGACACGTTGGTTTCTTGGGAGTAGATCAGGCCTGCGTCGATGCTTGAAAACAAAACTATCTCCGTACTGCATCTTAAAAACATTTCATTTCCCAAGGCGCGACTTATTATCTGACAAAATCTGTGCACTGATTAAAAAACACCTTGACAGCCACATCACCGACTAAAACTATGGAGCACACCGGGATCGAGGAGGTGAGCCAGACGCACCAGCAACAGCATGAACCCATCAGCTTTGGGATCGACCAGATCTTGAACAGCTCGGACCAGTCCAGCGGCTGCATGCTGCCCAACCGGACCGGCGATCCGGATTACGCACTGGCCTCTAACGTCTACACCAATGGCTACAACAGCGTCTACAACCCTGCGTGCTCCATGGCGGCGGCGGCGGGTCTGGCCGGCTCTTATAACGTCAATATGAACATGAACGTCAGCATGAACATGAACGTTAACGTGAACTCAGGCGGCGCCGGAGGGGTGATCCGGGTGCCGGCGCACAGACCCATGCCGCCGCCGCCGCCTCCGCCTGCAGCCGCCGCGCCGCATCCGCCCCCTTCCGCACATCCGCCGGGCATCGGTCCCGGCATCCCTTCGGTGCCCGGGATGGGGATGGGGCATGCGGCCAACTTCACCTTCCCCTGGATGGAGAGCAGTAGGAGGTTTGCCAAAGACAGACTAACAGGTAAATAGAGTTTCTATGTGATCCTGCAAGACCTGTAGGTGGATTTGCAAGTTAAGTCCCTCCATGTTCCTTTACCTGCAGCTCAGACATGAGTAAGACCAAAGTTTTAAATTATAGGCCCAGAATATTTTCTTTTTGGCTTAGTAAATGTGAGATGTGTGTTTTCTGATAATTCAGATGTGTGGCACTAAATGATGAACCAGACTAGGCCTGGTTCAGCCGGATTAAGTGGAGCTGGTTTCATATTGTGATCCATAAGGAATCACACACATACACACACACATACACACACACACACACACACACACACACACACACACACACATGCAGTTTTATTAATCTAGAAGGGCAGTCTGATAAACGAGTGGAGAAACTGACACGGACACGCTGATGAATCAGTACTGGACCATCACTCTCCATTTACAAAGAATGACGGATAACTACCTTCATCTTTTTTCATGAGGATGATTTTTTTTTTTTTTTAATTCTGCAGCCAACTGAGAAAACAGGAATAATATATAACAGATTATTATTATTATTATTAGTAGTAGTAGTAGTAGTAGTAGTAGTAGTAGTAGAAGAAGAAATAGTAGTTGTTGAGAAAACAGGAATAATAAATATTATTATTATTATTATTATTATTATTATTATTATTATTATTATTACTAGCAGCTGTAGCAGTAGTAGTTGATATAGTATAATTGCTGATAATGAGAGTATCAGAATATTACAGGAAAATATATTTTTAATTCCAATTTAATATAGCATAAAATGTCTTATACTGCATTACCCGAATAATGCACATCAGTCAGAAGCATAAGTCAATAACTCACACTGGGCCTACAGCTGTTATATTTCGTTGGATTTGTGAAGTCCAATGAAAGCCAAAAAAAACAAAAAACAAAACAAAAAAAAAAAAAAANAAAAAAAAAAAAAAAAAACAAAAACAACAAAAAAAAAACTTTTAATATGAATCAAAAATCATTTACTTGTTTTTTTATTGTGATTTTGAAGGGACAAAATACGACCAACAGTTGTTTGTTTGAGATATTTTGCTGTTGTAACTACTAAATATCGTTATTAAAAAAATAAATTCAACTTTATTGTCAGAGAACACGTACAACAATTTAAAGTGCATGCATTATGTCTTAAGCTAATTTAAGGAAAAGGTAAATAAAGAGCAATTTCTTCTCCAGAAACAACAAGATAAAAATGCACCACGGCGCTTTGCGTAATTATTTTTTCTATATTTGCCCATGATCATAATTGCTTAAGCTTTGCACTATTTATATATTGTTTGCAACGTTTCTGTACACTGAAGAAGACCATCGTCATGTTTTCTTTAATGCATCATGAGGCGTTTGTGGCTTTATGTTAAAATCAGGATATTATTCGGCTGCAGTTTTTCTATAAATCCCATTAAATAAAGATGAAGATACGTGAACATGCATCAACATGCAGACTCTGAGCTGCGAAAACACAGTGACAGACGGTAATTTATAGTTTTCAAAAGCCAATAATGCAGAAGCTATCAAATGGAACAGACAGGATATATTGAATTCCAAAAGCAACAAATCATTTATCTTTTTGCAAAAAATATATATGTATATTTATCCTGAAGAGAAATGGCGTCAGATGTATAATTTATCATCTTTTTTTTTTTTTTTTTTTNTTTTTTTTTTTTTTTTTTTTCTTTTTTTAAATAGATGTTTTAAAGGCTGATGCTGAGGTTTGGGCTTCAAGCTGCCAATATAGTCCCACACTGAATATAACTGAATTTGACTACAAGGCAAAACAATTTCCTACAAGGACAAAAAATTCATGTTGTTGTCATTTATTTTGTATCAGTACATCAAGTATAGGAAAATACATTTGCTTAAGTGTTGTACTTAACTGCAATTTTGAATTATTTCTTGCAAATATTCCCATTTTAGGAGACATTCTTTTGCAACAGCTGCGGAGTATTAGAAATAAGAAAATGTTTCTTTAAGGTAAAATATTGTATCTCACTCTTATTTTAGCTTGATTGCACAATGCATCTTACCAATATCTCAGTAATTTTCTCTATTTAGCCAACCTGCTGAGAAAAATAGAATAATTGAAATTCATATCAGCTCCAGCATATGATGAAGGGCACTGACTGGCTAATTCTCGTTTATCAATTACATTTGCTCATACATGAATATTTGGGATATATGTGGAATCTTTTTGGAGAATTTCTAATCTTTTGTGGGGGAGGGTTAGATGTGTGTGTGTGTGTGGGGGGG
>VXCM01003125.1:0-58993 GCA_014773175.1 Lucifuga dentata | reverse complement strand
CACACACCCCACCACCCCTACCCCCCACCTCCAGGCATTAAATATTCACTATTCCGTTCTTTCTGCCTGATGAATTATTAAATACTGGGGACGATATGTCAACTGCAAAAAGATCCAGTGTAAATAGGCTTATCAATTTTACTCATAGGCACCGAGGGCCTCTCGTTTAATTTCTCTCAGCTTTGTGTCGCTGTAATTATTTCGCAGCCTATATCTTTCCACTGTATTGATCAGAAAGAGGCAACACACACACACACACACACACACACACACACACACACACACACGCCTGCTCTGTTTCCTATAAATGGCCGTAAATCAAAAAGACTCGAATGCTTCCTCTTTTTCTTTGTAACCACAGCAGAAAAATTTCCTCTTGCAGATTTTCTTTTTCTTCCTCGGATTTTTGCGCACTTTCGAACCAAAATAAAGCAACACAGACTTTTCTCATTTAAGGACGAATTCCTTTAAAAATCACGCTCAAATTTGCTTTAAAATTGCTGACGTGAGGCTTAAGATTTGGGCTGTTATCGTAAAAATGACTAAATTTCTGCTTGTTTTCTATTGTGTGTGTGTGTGTGTGTGTGAGAGACAGAGAGAGAGAGAGAGAGAGACAGAGAGAGAGAGAGATGATCAGAGACATCTTCTTTGTTTACACTGGGTCTTTATTACTTTATGGGCATAAGTTAATTTCATTTATGATGATTTAAGTCATTTTAATTTTTAATAATTTAATGCAGCTACAAATTTAACTGGTAATGTATCCCAGCACAGAACGGCCTCTTCCTTTTCCTCTTCTTCTTCTTCTTCTTCTTCTTCTTCTTCTTCTTCTTCTTCTTCTATTTGAAATGCATGCTAGCTTTTAGGCTACCACCATATTTTACTGTAATATTATTATATGTTCGTTATGGTGAAAGTATAAATTAAAATATTGTTTATTTTTTGTAGTTTTGTACCACTTAAAATGCGAAATGCCCTACATTGTGGTCAATTATTCGCAAATTCAACAGTCATTGCATAATAATGATAGCCTATTAATAATAACAGTAATTATAATTATACATGGATAGTCTTGTTTCAGAAATATACAAACATTTTTGTTATTTACTATAGCCTATATATATATATATATATTTTTTTTTTTTAATAAATCCTTTCATTTTACTGGCAGTAGTGCAGAAAAATCTGATTATAATTTATTGTAAACATGTTTTTCACTCTAATCTGTCCTGATTCTCTCTATGACAGAACACGGTGTCTCTGCTTTTTGTCCCGTACTGTGTAATAAATAGCAATATATGTTCATGTTATATTTCAATATCCCCTTTAGAAACCTTCATGGATATATTTATTAGATTGCTACAAAGGTAATATCCGCAGAGGGGAAGGGAGGCGCTGTCACAGGGAAGTGTTATTAAGTATAAGTGGTTTTATTATGGGAAACATATTCTCCACGGTAGCATTTTATTTTTTTGATATGCTAAATTGTATTACTGTGGCGGCAGATTTCATATTCTCAGCCTTTTCCTTTTCATTTGACTGTTTGTTTTCTTTGTTTTTTTTTTCCAAGATATTTTTTCTATTTAAGATGGAATTTTTCTGTGTATCACTGGAAGATTTTACACTTTGGTTTCTCAGTTGTAATGAACTTTTTTAACCATCTAGAGTCTAAAGTCACTTTTGACTCATTGTTTGGTGATGTTTGGAGACTTTAATGTTTTTTTTTTTTTTTAATCATACAGAATCAAGAAGAAAATTGACACCTTATTTTATTTTATGTATTTATTTATTTATTTATTTGTTTGTTTTTGTTTTGTTTGTTTTGCTAAATTCTTTTAAATTGGAATTTTATTTATTTAGTTTTCAATGAAGAATTTTCTGGAAAAATTGATTTGAGACTCAAGTTCATGACTATTTTTGTATCAAGAATATAATTAGCATCCTTTGATTTTATGGACTATATGACAGAAATCAGATATACATTTATCACAATAATCATGTTAGTATTTTCATCTCTAATATTATAATGGAAGAAATTAGGTTAAATAGAGATTTATCATGTATGGTGACCAATAAAATATCAAAATTTTAAGCTGAGAGAATTCTGAAATTCTGACTTTTTCATCAAAATTCTGATTAACACACAATTAAATAATACTGTCTTTATCTTAGATTTCTGTCTTCTGACTTTAAATTCAAAATTCTGCCTTTTAATCAAATTCATGACTGAGCTGAGAATTGTGGATTCCTTCCCAGAATTGCAAAACAAATTTCTCCTAATTCTAATATGTATCACTATAGTTTTCATACATTGTTGTGCCATTGAATGCCAAAGACACATGCTGTATAGGCCTATAAATACATTATAAGGTTATTATAGTACCATGGATGCAAAATAATCCCCTGACAGAACTGGGAATATATGAACTATTCATTTATTTATTTATTACATTAGGACTGGTGTAATCGAGTGTCTTTGTTTGGATTTTGATCAAAAATACATCAGCTTGCACCACATAAACTGAAACAATACAGAACTCATCCCATATATAGTTTACAGTCCTAATAGGAAAAATATGAAGCCATATCTGATTCCTGAGTGGTTTTGGGTTTACATCTTCACTTAGGTATTGAATGTTGACTGATGCAGTATATATTCAGAGTATATTTGATCTGTATTTTTCTCCTCAATGAAGCTTTGCTACAGTTGCCAGCTCCATGTGTCCTGTTGTGGTCTTCCTCTTGGGTTGCCTCTGAACGTGCCTGCTTGTGCCTGGTCCATTAGTTAGCCCCCAGATGGCCTGAAATAGCCATCTAATGCAGTATTATTTAGCCAGACCTGCTGCTAGCACAACAGCAGGCCTGCTGGCTCCCAGCATGTGACCTGTAGGCTGTTTTGGGCAATGAGACGCCAACCAAGAAGATTCCCGGAAACTCTGTTACAGGTTTTAGATAGAAATATCAAAGCTGGCATTATTGTCTTCCTGAGTTATGCAAAAAAAAAAAAAAAAAAAAAAAGAGCCATCTGGAGTTTAAAGTTTTTTTCTAGAAAATTCTTGATTCTATAAAAAAAAAACAACAAAAAGTCTGAATTTAAAAAAGTAAGAAAAAAGCTAGAAACGTTCTCACAAAAAGATAAACAAATTTAGAAAACATTTTGAATGTTTATTCCTCTTGATTCTACAAAATTCTCCCCTACAAAGAATGTCATGTGCCTGAATGTCATGTGATTATTTTTTTTGACTGACTTCTTCACACTTGCTCTATTTAGTCATTGCTGGAATGTTAAGACTCTAGAATCAAGAAACAAAAAATCTTAAATAAATGCTTGGTTATTGAAATTCTTGACTATCTACTTTCTGTATTTGTAAAATTAAAAAACCTCGAAAAACAGGGTAAAATAAAATTCTAAAAATTCTAGAATATTTGGCTCTAGAATGTTTTCTAAATCATCTTGATCTGGGGTTTTATTGATAGAAAATATTGGGAAATTAAAGAAAGAAATAATTTTCTCCTTAGATTTTGTCCTTATTTATATTTAATCCGTGTTATTTTCGAGCAAGTTTTTGTTTGTCGTTTACAAATCTTGTCATAAATGTCAAGATTTTTACAAGAAAAAGCCTTATTTAAAAAAAAAACTGAAAGCCAAATTCAGTGAAAACAAATCATTATTTCATCTCCAGAGAGTTAAAAAAAAAAAGTTAATATGAGGTACAATAAACTTATTTTAAACTCACTATTAAGTGGCACAAAGGCATCAAATTGTAAAATGTAGAAAAAAAACAATAATATATAAAATAAATTATAGATTTTAGGAAAATGTCAATTTTTTATTAAAGGCTGTCTAAAATAGAGGGAAACAAATTCTAGAACCAAAAACTCAAATAAAATTCTAGATTCTATAATATTTTTGATTCTACGTGAACATGATACTTAAACATGAAAGAGCATCTCAAATAATCACAAAACAATTTATAAATCTAGAAATGTAGTGACACTATCAATAACATCCTAGAAAATGTGACCCAGTGGCATTACAGTACAATGTAGGAATATTACAAAATTATTATGGAATTTGATCACTTTAAACTCATGATTAAACACTATTGATTGACTGTGTATCCCTACAGGAATATTAGAGGGATTATAAAAACACCATGAAATAGAGTTACGTTAAAGTGACTACAGAGCATCACTGAGCTGTAATGTAACATCTGATGATAACATTACAGGAATATTACAGGCAATACAGGAGATTAAAGTAATAATAATAAACACACTATCAAGTACGTGAGAGGGTAAAAGTCTCCTCTGAGATGTGATGCAGATTAGACGGCAGCCAGTTTTCATTTCAGACTCTAAAACTGCGCCGCTAATTTGCACTCAGGTAATGTTTAACTTTATGTGACCTACTGTAATTGCACATCGCAGCTATTCATCTTTACTTTACGTGTCGTTTGCTGGCGTACACGCCTCAATTTGCTGCTCGTGTTCAGCACCGTCGGGGGACGTCGGCGCCTCCCTGAGAACGAGTGCCGAGTGCATAATAGCTTCATGTTCCATTTTCCATCCAGTTGTCATTGTCTGTGTGTGTGTGTGTGTGTGTGTGTGTGTGTGTGTGTGTGAGAGAGTGGCAAATGAATTTCCAGGTCGCTCAGACTCGGCAGCAGCAGCTTGTGGCCCTCGGGGGACACCTATGCAGATGTGTTCATATTCATTTTGGCTCCTGGTGAGATTAGTGACAAAACAAAAACAAATAAACACAGTGTAAGACAGCAGGAAAACAGCATGCAGGGGAGGAGGAGTGACAGAGAGAGAGAGAGAGAGAGAGAGAGAGAGAGAGAGAGAGAGAGAGAAGCTGCTTCTGTTGCTGCAGGTTTCCACTCAGCTTCAGGAGGAGAATGAAGCTGGGGGAGTGGATCCATGGCCAAAAATGATCCCGTTACACTTATCGATCTTCTGTTTACCCCGGGCTGACAAAATAGACAGGATTCATAGATATTTTATGATGCAGAAGATTAGTTGTTATTAATACCCAGATAGGGTGATATGTGAAAGTGAAGTGTGCGGCTCCCAGCTCTGAGAAACACACAATGTAGGCAAATACAGTGACAGCCTGCAATTTATATTTCTGAACACCAACAGCGCAGAAGCTCCTAAAATAACATTACGTGGAACAGACAGTGGATCATGTATTTTAAAGAACGAGTAATAAACCAAATCTCATCATTCAGGAGGATCTGGTGTGTGAAATGTATCTTTATCCTTAAAAGAAATTGCATCCGATTTTCATTTGTCATCTTTGTTGGCAGTTTTGGAGGCTGAATCCAACAGGTTTGGATTTGTGCTCAATGGGAGATGTTGCAATAGTAAATATCATGAACTTTGACCTTTCTGATGTTAAAAATCCCCACAAATACTTAATCATAATTGACTTTTTAGAGGAAAAATCTTGTGAAATACTATTTAGAAACTCAGCTCATGACGTAGAAAATGTATATCAACCAGCTGTTCATTAACTCACAGACCTTAACATTTTTCAGTTTAATTTACTTAAAAACAAATAATGTTTAGAACAAAAAATAAAACACTCCCAGACTGTATCCATAAGTAATATTGATTAAGGGGTATTTGTATTTTTGAAAAACTAAAGATCAGGACAAATGTGAAAAAAAAAACAAAAAAAAAAAAAAAAAANAAAAAAAAAAAAAAAAAAAAGCAAAACATGTATGTCTGTTGTAGGGGTTAAACTGTGGAGCAAGATAAAAAAAAAAAGAACTAAAATCTCTGAAAAGATGCTTACAAATGATTTCTTTAAAGATTACAAAACCTTTAAGTGAGTGTTATGTCCATATGACAAAATACTTAAAAGTTTTTGTTTTTTCACCTCTTAATTTAAATATGCATATAGTGAGCAAGTGCATGATTTGATTTCAGCCTAAACCTTGCTGGTCATAAGTGTATTATCCTTAACTTTTTTAAAATATGAATTTATGAGTTTGTACTTGTCTTTTATGTGAGGAATCTAATGTGTGCATGGTTTGAAAATGTTATGCATGATTGAAATTAAAAAAGTCTAAAGGCTAGAAAAATACATTGATACTGCAAGGTTATGTTTTTGCAAAGCAACGGTGCAGAAGCTCCTAAAGTAACATGTTGTATTTGAAAGAAACTATAATGAAATTCATCATTCAGTAGTTCTTCATGATTGAAGAAACGTTACACAAGCACGTTGGAATTCTTGGAGTATTTCCATTTTTAGAGACTTTATACTTTTACTCTGCTACATTTCAGAAGGAAATATGGTAGTTTTATGGCACTGCATGCGTCTGAAGGTTGTAGCTCATAAGATGTTTCAGTTGTAGGGTAAAATCCTTAAATCTCAGCTGTATTTGAGCTTAATGATACAATGCATTTTGCATATGATCATAATAATTTGCTTAATTTTACACAACCTGTTCAGTTGCTTTTAGTCCAGTCAGTCAGGTTGAACCTGATCGGACTGAAAATATTAAAATTAAATATAAACCCAACCCAACATAAGAAACCTTGTATCTCCAATTTTGAGGGATATTTGTTATGTCATTTTTTTCTCCCTTAAAAAATCTCCATAATTTGAGTTTTTCCCACAGCATTGAATCCTTGTATATCCATTTTTTTGAATGTCACTGTTGAACACGCTGATAAAAGTATTTTTTCTCTATGACTACTTTTATTTTGATACTTGAATTTATCTTAATGAAACTATTGAATGCAGGTTTTTACTTGTAATAGAGTGTTTATTGTAATTGGAGTAAATCATTGAAATACTTTCATTAAAGAACAAAAGTTCTATAATGGAAGTGATGCAGTAACGTTAACACATTCTCTGCAGGCCTCCTTCATGTGATTAGCTCTGTGCCCACCCGCCTGCTGTGCTCCAGATGTGGGACCTCACTGTGTCTCCCTTTCCTTTAGGGGAGCAGGCAGAGGAGAGCCGAGCAGTAGAGACCACAGGGGGGCCGGGGCCCGCCGGGTCCCTCTGTCCTCTCCCCAAGGGAGACATCGGCAGGGTCCCCGTCTGGAGCACTGTGGAGTCTTTAGCTAAATGCTATTACCCTGAGCTTGCTAACCTGCGAGACGGCAATGACCTCCTAGCAGACTATCCTTTCCCAAAGGGGGCTTGCCCAGGTGAGTCACCCCACCCCCACCCCTCCCCCACTCCCCCTTACAGCTGATTTTAAAGTGGAGCCCTCATGTGTGCAAAAAGTGGAATTCAAAAAAAGTCATATTTCATCTTATTTTAAGATGGAAAAAAACCCATAAACTTCTTCTTAGATAGTCAATCTTGATTTGTCCAGATTTGTAAGATGTTAATTCTAAATTTGAGTGTAAGTATATCATGTAAAAGTGCTGTTTTAAGATATTAACTTGTCAAATAAGATGAATTACAAGACATAGAAATCTAGTTTTGAACACTGTTAATGTGATTTTATTTTTAAGTTTCATTGTGTTCATGAAGCTAAACAGACTTAAATCAAACTCTTCATTGCTATTTTATTATTTTAGGTCAAAAAGATTTTTGTGGTGTTTAGATTTTTATGAAAGTTATTAAAAATCCTTTTAAGCCATCTTTGTTTACCAAATTGGAAGACTTACTTGTTACAGAACATTTTGCTTGTTTCTTGAAGGGATTTTTTTTTTTTTTTTTTTTTTTGCAGTTAAGAGTGTCAGTGTGATTATTTTTTAACACAATCCACTGAGAAGTGTAATTTACTTTTTGGAAATGATTTATTCCAGCTTTCAGAACATCTCTCTGTGACTCTCTGACACTCAGTTTCTGCTCTTTTACCAAACCCAGCAGGGGAATTGTAGTTGTAATTACATTTATTCTCTTCAATTGGCAGCTTCTGGGCCTTTTCTTAGACTCCCCAAACACACCAGCATTTCCAGAGTTCAGACAAAATGGACAATATATTTATCCAACCAAGGACGGGAAACAAAATTGTGTTTATAACATGAGCGAATACAGACAAAAGCTCAAGGGAAATAAGTTTATCCTTCAGGAGCATCATTCCAATTTAGAAATGGAAATTATGGCTTATAATAATGAAATTTCATCTCAATTTTAAAGTCTCAACACCACCATGAACACTTAGAAATGTATTTAAGAAATCCTGACCCTGTGGCCTTATAGCTACTGCTAACCTCTGCCTCTTCCTTTTCCTTCCCATTTCAGCCGCTCTGTCGCCCTTTTCCGTGACCCGTCGCATCGGCCACCCTTACCAGAACCGGACGCCGCCCAAAAGGAAAAAGCCTCGCACGTCTTTCAGCCGAGTGCAAATCTGCGAGCTGGAGAAACGTTTTCACCGACAGAAGTACCTGGCATCGGCTGAGCGTGCCACTTTGGCCAAGGCCCTCAAGATGACAGATGCACAAGTCAAGACCTGGTTCCAGAACAGACGGACAAAATGGCGGTAAGGTTGCAACGGAACAACCTCCATCTCTTTCACATGCCTGATTTCCTCTTTTTTTTAACCCCATGATTTATTTTAGCAAAGCAAAGAGACCTTAGTGAATTTTTTTTTTTTTTTTTTTTNTTTTTTTTTTTTTTTTTTTTCTCTATGAAAGCTGTACGGACATTTGAAAAGCCGCTACTTCCCATTTTTCTTTGCTAAGTGAGATGCAGCAACGCCATAAATGGAAAACGCTTACTGATATTTTACTTCAAACGCGAGTAAAATGGCCTGCAGCTGGAGCATCGCACAATGAAACACCTATTTTGCTTAGCTTAGCTACTAGTCAAGGCCAGTTCACTTGACCAAGCACAATTACTCCAGCCTCCTGAAAGGCTTTTAGAAACTTGCTGTCCAAAGCAATACTGAAACACTCACAAGAGTAATCGACTGCCGAGACAGACAGAACNCACTTCATTCTAACTGCTGTTTACGGCCATTTGGATGGTAACGAGACGGAAATTAAATTATGGCACTGATGCCTTTTCTTAAAAGGATTGCACATGTAGTTTAAAGTATAAAGAAAAGATGAAATACCCTTTAAGGTTTTAACATTTACATGATGCAAATGTTAATTACAGTTAGTTTCTACAAGGAAAACACTTAAAAACAGTATTTATGAGGCTTTATAAGAGGAAAGCCAGAACCCCAATCCAGTTACTTGACCATGCAACTTTTAGCTTCACATACTTAAAGAATTTGTCCTCAAGATTCAGAACTTTATTTAAGATGCAACATTCAAGAACTTACTGTTATTCTTCTCGTTAGAACAGGAATTAATTAAGCAATCTCCATGGTTAGCAGCCATGATGCTAATCAGATACAACTTACTAACACATCTTAACACAGACTTGTCTGCAGAGTAACACATTCACACTTTAAAGATAATAAAATAAAAATAAAATCAAGGTAGAAAAAGATAGAAACAACTGAAGTGCACTCAGAGCGCATACCATACCTCTGCCAAGTCTGAACAAGTCTAGATAAAAATGTGTCTCACTCTAACAATATTCTGGCCTAAAGAGAAAGAAACTGCAAAATCATAATATTTTTCTCCATCTATCTCTGTAACTATTAATTAAAGATACATCAAAAACTGTTCATGCTGACTCAGCATTATCTCAGCTACACATTAGCAGTTGTTGCATGTTTCTGTACTATTTTTACTGTACAGCAATTCCACTAATATACCTGAATCCAGATCAAATTGCACCTATTGATAATCTGTCATGGGAGAAATATGCTTCTTTTTTTTTTTTTTTTTTTTTTGAGAATGATGTGTCTTTTTAATGAAATTGACAAATATATTTTAAAAAGCTCTATCAAGGAATGTTAAGAAATCATTTACAAAATTCCTGAATCCACCCCTACCAAAATGTAATGGGTTCTTCTCTGGGCCATGCCCCACCCTTCTACTAAAAGCAAACCATCCAACCAATAAACCAAAAGACATGGATGAGAATGTTTGGCAAACTTAAAAATATGAATTTCTTTTTTGTCAGCTCATCATAATTACAAATATTGACCTGTTTTGCTGCTGTTTACAAATATTATAAGTTCTATCAGCACAATAAAACATCAGTAATATAGATTTAGCTGTTCAGTTTGTGTTTCCATGTGGATCACAGATTGCACCTTTAAGAAACACATATTATGAAATTATATTTTGATCTGTAAAAAAAAAAGAAAAGAAAGAAGGAATGCTTATTTTTTTTAAAGCAGACTATCTCAGCTAACTGTCCTGCCAGTCTGAGCATATCAGAGAAAAGCATAAAAGAAAAATTAAAAATGCTAACGTGCTAATGCTAATGTATTTTCTGAAAATACACAGCAGCAAACTGAAGACTGAGCAGCATGTCAGGAGTAATGAGGGAAGTGGCTAACTGGTTTTTCTGATTTCCTCGTTTTGCTGAGATTTATGCCGTTTCCCCTCTGGTGAGCACCTGATAGGACGAGCATGAGGGATGTCTTTGCATGATGGCCACGTTAGTAACAAGAGGATGATCAAATCAACAGCCAGCCAATCGGATTATGATAATGCTGTTAGCAATAATGTGTGGCTAATGGATGGAGGGCGGTGTGCATGAAAGAGTGTTTTAGTGGTGCGTTTCCGCCAATTGTACATACCTGTCACACATGGCTGTGTGTTTTCATTTTATGATGGGATATTAGTGATGCCATCATCATTAATGTGTTTTAATCTACGATGGTGATGAGGACATTTCAAAGAAATATGAGAAAATGTCCCAATCCCCTCACAAATATCCGTCAGGACAAATTATTTAGATGTTGTAGAAATTTGTAGGGATTCAAAACTGGCAAACACACATTCAGCATTTAATCTGCTTCTTCCTAAAATCCTGCAGAGCGCTCAGTCTGTAGTCCCCTTTGTAAAACATGTCATTGACCTTAGTGGGACTTACAGCATCCGTTAAATAAAGTTTGCCTATTAATTTTTTATCATCAATTTTGCATTTGTAACATCTAAAAAATAATTGTAGAAAACCTGAAGCAGGGTGGGATATAAAGTTTTTAGAGAAGTTTCAAATAAAATTTAAAAGTAATAAATTTTCTTCAAAATGTTTTGCCTTTATTGGACAGTGGAGAAAGACTGAAAACATGGTCAGGAACCGGTAATATTGCACCAAATTGGTAATATTGCAATTATATGGTACATATCCTAAACAACGAAACTCCCCCTGCTTTCTAGTATTCTATATTTAAGCTATAATTTTATCATCATTTGACATAAAAGCTTCATTTTAAAGACCACAAACTTCACACAGACTTAGAGTCTGAGTGTATAGACATGTCATAAATTGAGGTTCTGATGCATTATGGGTAAAAACTGTCTTTAAGAAGGTAAACAAAGGCCAAATCATAAGGTAAATAAGTAAATAAGGCCAAATGTGCCAAACCCATCAGCACAGATTTAGGTATGGAGGGCAATGTAATTGTCCCGTATGAATATTTTTATTGGGTAAAGTTGTTTTACGTTGGAGGTTCCTTGGATATTTCTTCCTTAAAACCATTAAACAGTAATCATTGTACCTTTATATCTGTCGACAGCATACTCACAATAATTATCACATTTTTGCCCTTTTCCATTTATGTATTTAATAAGAATGCATATACCTAATGGAATAATTACTACAGCTTTGTAAGAGAAAGTGCATCCAATGTGCTTAGGGACCATCGAGAAAGTGCAGTCTCTAAAAAAGTGTAGTCAACTTAAATATATTTTGCATAGAAAACTATGTGCAATGAAATTAAAATACTTTCACTTGTTGGCATAGAACCTTTTACTTTGACAAGGTCATACAAGAGTCCTTCACCCAATTATGCTGTATAACCCTATTAGAATATGCATTGTTGCTTATAAAACTATAACTTTTTTTGCTTAGAAGTCTCTGAGCTGTTTAGCATCTTATGTTAATTAATTCTATAGATGAATGAAAATTTTAATCAGCTTCATGACCAAGAGTTTCCTGCAGATGATAAAAAATTTCATTCATCATAGAACCACAGCAACATTCAAATATTAATCTATCTTTGATCCATCATAAATACAGTTTATGCCCTGTTTAGCGAATCCTGGAGGTTCAATCTATTCTTAAAATGCCATAAAAGTTTGTTATGGAGGCTTTGCTTCCATCACACACACACACACACACACACACACACACACACACACACACGATTAAGCAGTTGATCAGGAGAACAGATAGGGAGAACCTTCACCCTTAAATTCATCATCACATTGGATAATTCCCAATATAAACTGTGTGAAGCATCATTTCTAGCAGATCCATGTGTGTTTGAGGATGACAGATGTCGACACAGTAAACAGGATGTGTGTGAATGTTAGCATATGCTGAGCGACAGAGAAACAAAAACATGTTTTAAAACGACAAATCCTTTTCAGGGATACAAGATGAAACATTTTGCCTTCAGGCAGGAGGTGTATGTTTGTCCCTCCTCCTCCTCCTCCTCCTCCTCCTCCTCCTCCTCATCATCATCATCATCATCAGTTAGGCACATTTGCTCATCAGCAGCTGTCAATCATCTTGATCAGCTGTCTTGTAGCCTGGAG
The DNA here is from genome assembly GCA_014773175.1 of Lucifuga dentata. NCBI lineage: Eukaryota > Metazoa > Chordata > Actinopteri > Ophidiiformes > Bythitidae > Lucifuga > Lucifuga dentata. The sequence continues at coordinate 46,405 of VXCM01003125.1, read as the reverse complement.
TCGAGGTAACTGGCACAGATGGAAGAAACGCAGAGAACGCAGCTAAACAAAGCACATGTTTTTGTTACTTTTCCATAACTTTCCTGTTCTGTGGCTGCTGTGCTGAACATTTCTCTGGCAGGCCAAAGAAACAGGGAAATGATATGATTTATGCATGAACTCAGGCTGCTATATTTGAACATAGGTGTTCAAATTAAAGATGAGGCGATTCGTTTTTAGTGATTATCCAATAAAAATGCCCAATATTTGCTGGGTTTTGTTTTGTCTGTATGAGAATTTGTTGCTTTTGTTCATATAGTTGTAAACTGAATTATGCTAAGTTTTTTTTTGTTCTGTTTTGTTTTGTTTTGTTTTGTTTTTGTCAGATTAACCAGGCAGTTGGAATTCATCATCATGAGCTCTGGGAAACTGTGATGATGATAATTTATACTCATAGGTAAAAAAAAAAAAAAAAAAAAAAATACAATGAATCAAGTACAATTTTGAGGTACTTGGAGTTACATTACTTGAATATTTCCATTTTGTGCTACTTTTTTGCTTTTAGTCCACTACATTTAGAGGGAAACGTTGTAGTTTTTACTCCATTACATTCAGTTCAGAAAATATTGCCACTGTCAGGTGAAAACCTTGCATGTGAGTCTCGTGTTTAGCTTGATTGCACAATGACTTTTAGACATTATCTCAGAGTTTTAGAAATGAAAAGAGAGAGCTACTTGTTTTACTCATGTGTAAAGGAGAATGGAAGCCTTCAACTGACCTGAAAGCATGAAAATCCTCGAGATACAAAGTTTTACAAGCAACAGGGTGACAAACATTTTATCTTTAGAGTTCATGAAAAACTTTGCGACTTCAATGATTTTGATTTTTTTTTAATTACTTCATTAGAGCGTTTCATTTATTATTTCATTTCCAACTTTCTGACAATGGAGATACAATATTCACACTGCTAGATGAAAAAAATCTCCAATTTTAGGATTTTGATTTTTGATACATTAACAGACCAGATAGAAGCTAATGAATCAACAATTTACCAAGGACGATTTTATACAAAGGAGTGCTTTTACTTTTTATACTGGAGTACATTTAACTGCTACTACTGTTATACTTTAAGCAGAATTTCAAAAGAAAGACCTTTACTTGCAATTCCATTGTCATATTAGTACGTTTACTTAAATAAAACCACATAATTTATGTTACATCTCATTTGGAAAAACTTGCATTATGTCTCATTGTGTGGAGTTTGCATGTTCTCCCCGTGTCTGCATGGGTTCCCTCTGGGTGCTCCTCCTCCCATCTCCAAAGACACGCGGGTCAGGTGAATTGGAAACTCTAAATTGACCGTAGGTATGAATAAGTTTGTCTGTCTCTGTGTCAGCCCTGTGATAGACTGGTGACCTGTCCAGGGTAAACCCCGCCTCTCGCCCTATGACCGCTAGGATAGGTTCCAGCCCCCTGTGACCCTTAACAGGACAAACGGGTATAGAAAATAAATGGATGGATGGATGGATGTCTCTTTGTGATGATAAATCTTAAATGTGGCCATTTTTCTCCCTCTGTCTCACCCTCAGGAGGCAGACTGCAGAGGAGAGAGAGGCCGAGAGGCAGCAGGCCAACCGGCTGATGCTGCAGCTTCAGCAGGAAGCTTTTCAGAAGACGTTGAGCCAGCCGCTGCAGCCCGACCCCCTCTGCCTGCACAACTCCTCCCTGTACGCTCTGCAGAACCTCCAGCCCTGGGCAGATGAAAATAAGGTGACCTCCGTCACCTCCGTGGCATCTGTAGTGTGAGCGTGTGCGTTTGTGTGTGTGTGTAGAGGGGAGAGAGAGAGAGAGAGAGAGAGAGAGTAGGTGGGAGAGAGGGAGAGGCAGAGGGAGGGAAGGAGCAAGGGATGAAATGTGTATATCAAAGTGTCATCAGCCATAAATGGACAGAAGGGAGGAGGAGTCTCTTTCTTCAGTCTGTTGTTGAAAGTGTTTGATGCTCACATACACAGCACCGGGATTTCATAGATACAGGAAAACCGATGCTTGCTTTGAAAAAAAAAAAAATTTGAATGGACGTTGTGTTTCCTCTTTCATTGATTGTTACCAGCAACATGGTGGGGGAGCTTGTGTAGAGACAGATATCTGTTACTCAAGACCACAAACACCATGTGGGACCTCGCAGCAGAGCAGCCGTGCACGTTCGGGCCCACTCACATTGCCGATTGCTGTTTGTCCAAATCAGAATTGAGCAATCAGTCTACAAGTGTTATCTGAATATTTAAAGTCTGTTGAGTCATTTTCCTGCCTTACACAAAATTTCCGCTTTCCCTCCAGCTGTCGGTCTAAAAGAGAGGAGGGCACTTTATCCCTAAGTGCCAGGAAACAAAATGGACACCAACTATGAAGACTGTGCCCCCCTCCCCCTTTTGCCTCTGGAACCCTCACAAGGTGGCAGAGACTCTGACGCTCTGCCAAATGGCAAAAAAAGAGACCTCCTTTTTTTCGCTTTTGACTTTGTACAATGTAGTAAATGCATGTTTCAAACGTTTTCTGTGTGCACTCAGAAGTACCATTGAAGTCACCTGCCGTTGAGGCGGATCTCCTCCTCATGGCGGTAGTTGATTGGTGGAATACCCGATCGCGGGNACCTGCCGTTGAGGCGGATCTCCTCCTCATGGCGGTAGTTGATTGGTGGAATACCCGATCGCGGGTTCCTCCTTATGTTCAATTTAAAGGTGTTTTATATTAAATGATATTGTGACTTTTTGAAAGGATGACAAACATGTCTTGTTGTTCTTGCTGTGTCGTGTGGGTTTTTTTTTTTTTCACACTGCCTGTTTTTTTTGTTTTTTTTTGTCACCATTATGAAAACCATGCAGTAATACTTTATGATTTTTAGCGAGGTAGTTGTTCTCGTGGGATTTAGATATGATTACACATTAAAGTTTCAAACCACCCAAAGGTAAGATACCGCTGCACTGTATCACAAGGACACGGCACAACCATTTTTATCTCTAAAAACTGATGACTGCAGGTCCTGCGTGTGGACATGAAGCAGGGCGTTGCTGAAAAAATAGCAAGCATGCTCAGCAAAACCTTCCCAGGATGAAGAAAGGTTTGAAAACTGATGCCTGCTCAAATCAGAATGACAGAACAACACAAAGAACAAGATGTCTCGCTGCCACCTGAGCATCTGAAATACCTAAAGGACAACAATAGGCATTTCATTTCCATTTTTAGCATGGAAGTCTGTGTACTGAAAATTAGATGGTCTTAAAATCTTGATTCAAGATGGTTTTAACGTTACGTAAACTGTGATTTTTCAGATGTCAGTGACCTTCATTGTTAACTTTGTGAATAACGATCACCGAGACAGCAGACAGCTGTAAACATTTCTTATCATTACGTCCACGCTATCATATAAATTCTTATCACCAGAGTCAAAACAAAAATGGCCTATCTGTACACAGTAAACATATCATCAGGGCTGATCTGCAGGATTCAGCTCTTCACATGAACTGAGGCTGAACTCCTCTTTTGTCAATAAACTGACAAATACACTCAGAACATACATGTACATACAAACAGAGGTGGAAATAACTAAGTACATTTACTCAAGTGCTGTGCTTAAAGGGTGATACCAGTGATTATGCATGTTTGAGCCCCATATATACAATCCACATACACGTTACATTACTGACAACCATTTCCCAAAATATATTACTTTAGCAATAAATTTTACATTTTGTCCCTTTCTTCCAGACTACCATTGGTTCCTTTTCATTCCGGTATCAACTTGTAGAGACATGAAACATGCTTGAGACATATCACAGCAAACATCATGTCTATTAGTTTTTTTTTTTTTTTTTTTTTTTTTTTTTTGTCGAAGGTACTTTATTTATCCAAGCCAACATGGAACTGCATGGAAGACAATGCATGGAGAAAGATGGCTTTTACCGAGAAATTAAAAAGAACCATCACCTTTACAATCATGCATAAGCATTAGCAGATGAAACATTGAATTTTAAGGTGGGTGTCTCACCTGAACATTTGATTTTGAAAGATTAGGGGATTTGAAAAAAATNGAATTTTAAGGTGGGTGTCTCACCTGAACATTTGATTTTGAAAGATTAGGGGATTTGAAAAAAATAAAAGGAAAAACCAAAATGCGGCTTTATGTTTTGGAAATTGGTTGTCAGTAACATACTATATATACAGAATGTTTATATTGTATACATTTTGTACATGCACAATTACCGGTATGGTCCTTTAAGTACAATTTTGATGTACTTGACTTAATATTCCATTTTTATAATCTGTACTTCTATATTAGGCTTTTCACTCTTTTATATGACTGTAGTTACTAGTTACGTTACAGATTAAGATTTTAAATTCATCATAATTGCATTAAGTCATAAAATGTTGCTGTTGTCAGGTGAAAACCTTGTATTTCAGCAGCTTTGTTTTACCTGAATGGCACAATGCATTTTAGACATTATCTTGAGTTTCAGAGAGGAAAAGAGGCCAAAGAATTTTTAACTTGCAACTCTTAAACTCACCTGAAAACATTATAATCTGCAAAAGTGACAAGATTTTGTCAGGTGTCAGGTGAAAAAAAAAAATTGTTCTGCTGCTTTTGGAAAAAAAATACTTTTTTATTTCATATTTGATTTCTCATTAATTCTTTAAAATTCTTTTACATTAGAGATAAATTAGAATTTTACATGCTGGCAGATGCCATTCTGAGTACTTTTACTTTGGATGCTTGAGTACATTTTACTGCTATGGTACTTCTTCCATGCCTGCATATGCCTTTCCGACAGAGCTGAGTGTTGCATAAACATTGTGCACCTTTAATGGGAATATCAACAGCATCTCCCTGTTTGAGCCTCCAGGATGTGGCACAGAGCAGGTTTGATGATCTGGTTCGAAACAGCTGTCTGCAACTGCAGCCACCCCCAACAACCCCTGTACTCCCTGGAACAACACCGGCTCCATGTTTAGCCAGTTTTTAGAGTGTCTTGCCTGGTTGGGATCCTGTCAATAGCAGGNACCGGCTCCATGTTTAGCCAGTTTTTAGAGTGTCTTGCCTGGTTGGGATCCTGTCAATAGCAGGTATTTCTCCAGGTGACGCCTACTCAACCCCCATTTCCTTCGCCGCCTGCCGCTTTCATCTCTTGTCTCGGATGCCGCGAAGACGTGACTTGGCCCGTTTTAGAAAAATTCCTCCTCTCACTGTTTTCAAAACCATGCATTGTGTTTTACTACAGGTGCTTAAAGATTTTTTCCCGCTTGCCGCCAATGAGGCCTGTTCTTATCCAACAAAATGTCACTGCACAAGGTGAACAAGAGCGAGAGGCTGAAAGGATATCAGACTTCCTATCAGGCTTTTTGTTTTCTACAGGGCACCAAAATACACATCACAGACACTGTTGTGCTCACTGTCACGCTCTGTCCTCTTCTATCAGTTGTTTCCATTCTTGTAAAACACTGTAAACATTTAAGACTCAGTCTGACAGCTGTTACGGCTTCACCGGCTTTTGTGCTGACAGCGTTGGAGATTCAGATCTGAAACTAAAATGCTGATACTCAAATATCAGGTGACAAAAATGAGTTGTTTTCATTTATTTAATTTTTATGGATTATTTAGTGTCATCCAGATAAAAACAAAGCATTAAAGGGAGATATATTGTGCTTTTTTAAAATTTTTCCTCCATTTTTTTTTTTTTACAGTATAATATGGTCAGGAGTTTGTGTTGAACATTGTCAAAGCAAAACTGGAGGTTGATGCATATAAAAATACCTCCAGTAAGATAAACCCAAAGACCTGATCTGCCCTGAAAGCTTCTTGATTGGTCCTTCATTTCTGTAATATATTTATTACATCAACATGTAACACCTTTGAATTTACCCGCCTAAAAACCTTAGACACACCCACAAAGTACGAAGATAGTGTGTAAATGGTTAACCAGCATCTGCCGTGCCGCAGGCCAATCGTGACACACCAGGCTTTATTCTGTTTTAATATAGTTTATTATATATAAAAGAAAATAATAATTATGCATTTTTATTTGCATCTCTGAAGTGGCCTGGACCTCTAAAGTGTTTTTTTTTTCCTCTTCTTTTTTTTTTTTTTNTTTTTTTTTTTTTTTCTTTTTTCATCTGTCTGCATATAGTTGTGGTATATCCCTTGGCATATTATGCCTTGTATACAAAACGGTTATGCCTTGGCATAACCGTTTTGTATATACAATATATACAATTTGGTCTTGCAATTTGATATATATGCAGTTTGATCTTGTTATTTTATTTTTTTAGTTTGTGTTCTCTTTGGCGCAAATTGACAATATTAAAGACTGGAGAACTTCAGACAAACCACAACAAGAGATACTGTATATATGATGGACATTTAGCATATGTTATTTTGTCAAAATGCTCATCGTTGTTTATTACAACATGTTGGCTACCGTATTAGAAAATCCAGAAGCAACAAGCTGCTTCCAGCTGAGTGAAGTGAAGAGTGAAGGATTCTGTCTGCAGTCTGACAGAATGACAGAGTTTCTCAACCTGCTGACAACACATGCTTTCATGACTCCCTCTCTCACACTCACACACACTTGTGCTCACATCCACACTTGCACATAAACACACCATGCACATATGCCTGTTTGGAATAAGAGCTCACACGTGGGCAAAAAGCGAGCATGCACTTTCTCACACATAGCAAAATTGAGTGTTGGAGTTTACATGCACATGTAATAAACACAAATGCAAGTGAAGTCCTTGCTATTATACTGTATAAACTTTGGCATAAATTATGGGGAAAAAATGCAATAACACTAATAGTAAATTTTATATTATGATGAGGTTTTACTTGAAAACTGAAAGCTGCTCAGTATTTAGGTTGTGCAAAAAGATGGTAAGTAGTGAATAATACAAGCATTAAAAATAATTTTAAAAAAAGCAGTTTCTCCACACCTACCGGAATGTAATCTACAGTTTTAAGTAAACATGTTGCGCAAATTCATGTGCAGCAATGTCATATCAGCAATGAGAAATCATCTGCAGGCTTGTCCTGGCAGCCCATGACACATTAAAGCTTCTCAAGCTCTCAGGCATGCGTGAAGACGAGTTGCTCGTTTTTGAAAATACTGGTAGCAGTGACTCAACACGCGCTCGATATGAGTCAGAGACCTTCACCCTGTTGTGCAACTATTAGAGCTGGAAGATGTTTCACAGTTTAACAACTCAAGTGCTGTTTTTCATGTAGAAATGATACATATTGCAACAGCTTAAGTTTAACTTCACTGAACAAATAATAAGCAGGGAAATGGTCAGTCACACAGCAAATAGAAAAAAGTCTCATATCTATACCTCATCAGGTTAATAACAGATGTTGTATTGTGTAACAGATTAGAACTGAGGTGAAGAAGTCAGAATGGAGATGGATATGCAGAACAGTTTTTCTTTCTCAGGTCTCTCCAGAAAAAAAGCTCCAGGGTTTGAATCCACCCAGGGCCTTTCTGGGTGGAGTTTGCATGTTCTCCCTATGCGTGGGTGGTTTGCTTCAAACTCCACTTTCCTTTCACAATCCAAAGACACGCACGTTGGGTAAACTGGAAATTCATAGCTGTGAATGTGACAGATGACTTCATCTGTCTCTTTGGTAGCCACGCTACAGACTGCTGACCTGTCCAGCATGCTAGGATTGGCTTGAGTACCTGTTGACCCTGCACAAGAAAGGTCAGCAGTCTGCAGACTGTCCATCTGTAACATCAAGGACCTGCCTTACTGAAGTGCCTTTGAGTGAAACACTGAAAAAGTACTGTAAAGCAAATATATGGTCATGAAATAAGCAAAGAAATAGATGCATGTGTTTATGCACTTAAAGGACCACACCAATGATTTTGCATGTTTAAGACCAATAAATACAACCCACATACATGTTACATTACTGAAATTTTCCACAATATAAAACTGTATTTTATTTTTCCTGTACTTTTGCCAAACCCCTAATCTTTCAGAATCAAAAGTTCAGGTGCTATAACCATCTTAAAATTCAATGTTGTGCCTGCTAACACATACATCTGAATGTAGAAGGGACGGTTTTTTAATTTCTTGGTAAAAGCCATCTTCTCCTGGGACTATATTACCTGGCGGAGACATACATTTTCTTCTGNAATTTCTTGGTAAAAGCCATCTTCTCCTGGGACTATATTACCTGGCGGAGACATACATTTTCTTCTGTGCAGCTTCTGTTCGATCGGTTAACTAAAGTTACTTTGACAAAAAATTTAATAGACATCACTTTCACTGTGATGGATTGCTTATCTCAAGCATGTTTCAGGTCTCTTTTAATAGAGTACTGGAATGACCTGAAACTAATGAAAATCTGAAAGGTAAGAAAAACTATTCTACTGATGAGGTAGTATGTTTGGGAAATAGTTGTCAGCACTGTAACGTGTGTGTGGGTTATATATTGTATATTGGGCTCAAAACTACTGTTATAGTCCTTTAAAGGTGGCTTCAGTGTTTTTCATAAAAAATAAGCATTGCCATGGATAAATTATTCTGCATGAAGCATGTGGTTTGAACAGTTTCAAACTCATAGTAGACTCATTTTTTTTTCAGTAATAACTAACACATCTATAGCTCTCCATTTTATTATCATTATTTTTTAACAACGATAGAAGACTCTTACAGGCTGCTGGTACCCCAGGGTTGGACTTTTAATATGAGAGACCAAAGGCCTCTTTCATTTAGTCCAAACAACATGTTTAGTAGTGGACATGAGGGAGAATTTCCTAATCTCAGTTTAAAGCTATAGACCAGCTGGGAACCCATTAAAATGCATGATTTAAGAAAACACCAGCAGATTAATTTTCTTTATATTTTATCAGTAAATTCATATTACAGTATAGGCATACTGTGCATAGAATGAAAAACTGTAATGAAAGTTCACCACAGTTCAAGAATAATTTTATGTTATATGTTCAGTCTTTGTTGGAATTATGTATTTTAGTTTGATTTGTAAGATCTAAGGTTGTCAATAATGAAAGGGTTGATTGATAAGTTCTGAGCTTAACGTAGGGTGAGCTGGATAATATTTATTTATTCATTCATTCATTCATTCATTCATTTTTCTATAGATTTCTGAACCACTGTTCAACTGTATGATAAACTGCTTTTACCAGATTTGGTCTCATATTCTCATTGTTCTGTTTATATTGGTTTAATGAAGCTCTGTTAATTAAAAAGAAAATGTCGCAAAAATGACTTCAATGAAATTGGAATAAAGTATCTTCAGTATATAAAATTGGAATAAAATCTCTTTGACTTCTAAAGTAATTGTGTAAAATAGAAAAAATAACTAACTGCAACACCTCAGAGTTAGAACTTTCTATGCTTGGCTTAGAATTTTTCAATCAACCCCCGTGTTCACAGAGATTCAAATCAATGTTACAACTCCATCTAGTGATAATTCATTGGGAAACTTCAATATGCTATTTCATTTGCCCCGCCCCTCTTCAATTCAATTGGCTTAAGGTATTTTCTCACCAATCACTTTCTGCAATCCCATTGGCTCTCTGATGTGTCCGTCACGCCAGTTTTCGGAAGTGTAACCACCCACGTCCAAGATGGAGGACATCTCAGATATTAGCAGACCACAGATGTACTTGTTTGGTGAGCTCGTTTATTTTGCCAAACTATGAATATCCGGTTGCACAATCATTTATCAATTACCTATGTTTGTAAGCATTTTTAGCCAAGCAAGCGAAATAGCAAGCTAACCCAGTGTGCTCCCACCCGCGCCTATTCAGCTATTTTGTTAGCTAACAGCTAGCCGAGCAGAGCAGAGAGCCATACATAGCAAAGATGAAACCCCAGGAAGTTTAATCTAATTTAAATGTAATTATATGTTTGTTTTGTCGCATAGAACAAATACACACATAGCATTAGTAAAATATTGCACGTGTCATTTTTCCGTCCTAGGTTGTACGCTGAAATCGGACAAAAGGGAGTTCAAAGTTGACGTAGACGACGATGATACGGAGCAACAGCTGTCACTCAAAGCAGTAAGGAAGACTCTTCACACTGTCCAAATCAACTGTTTCAGCAGAATAAAAACTGGTTTCAGGAGCAAATGACATGTGGGTGAAAATAAACTACTTAAAGTTCTGAGTGTTTATGAAGGAGCTGCCCCAAGTAAATCAATGTGGTAAAAAACATTGTCTTTCTATCGATATGGTTGTCTGTGTCTGTCCATCTGTTTCTCTTTCAGGCTCTGTATCATTCTGTCTGTTTATTGCCTTTTGCCACTTTATCAATATAGATAATAGAAAACCTTGTTCATGATCAAAATGTTAAGCTGTCTAGCTTTTCATTTTTAATTGACATCACTTATTTCAGAAATTATTATAGAAACCTGACTTAGGGTAAACGTGTTATTTTTGGCAGCTGTGCATGATTAATAAAGTGTTAATGTTTGACAGAAATTTTATTTGAATTATAATTTAATTCCACACTAAATCTAATGTAGCTTTATTCCTAAATCTACAGTAGTTAGTCGATAAAAGTTACACACACACACGATCCTGGCTTACTACCTACCTGAACCTCAAAATTAAATGATGCTTTTATTAGCTTGTGGTGGATTAAGTTAAACCTGGTGCATCAGGTCATTTTTAATAAAAAAAAAAAAAAANAAAAAAAAAAAAAAAATGTTTTTGTAGAGAAGCAGATGGAGGCATTGAGGGCACAGTTACCTGTTGATGCTAAGAATCTGCTATGTTGCTGTTGCAGGTTTGTCTGGGAGCTGAAGCTGAGGACAACTTTCACATGGTGGAAGTTGAGGGCTTCACATACGACGGAAAGACCACCAAAGTGCCACTGGTTGTCCTGAAACCATCCGTCCTGCCCTCTGTGAGTTATTTTTGATGAGATGATAGATGACATGAAAAAAACATTTTTAGCAGGCTACATAAAATTGCTAGGCTATTTGCTGTAGATGCTGCCACCAAGTGGAACGTCAGCCCATCATGCTTGAGTTTCTCTAAAAAATGCAAAACTACTGCAAAGTTTCAACTTCTATAGCTTGTGCATTTCACCAGATATTGCATTATACCTTTGTTTCCCTGGTATGTTCATAATACAAACACAATTTTTATGCTTTTATAGTTTTTATGGAAATGGTTCACATTAGTGGTAGTATAATATTTATATAGTTACTAGATTTACTAGATTTATATTTAACATTTTTCATAAGTTTATGTGGAACATGTGCATTAAAATACAAAAGGAGAAATTATAAATATCTTTTTTTTTTTAATTGGCTAAACTGTATTTTGTCAAAATGTATTTTTTTTTACCTGTAAACTAAGCAACCTGTTGTTATAAAAGGTAAAATATTTTCATGTTACTCTCATGTTTGCTTTTCTTGTATCATGTTTGTTAGAGAGAGACATTTTGTTGCATTTACCTAATTTTTTTCTTTTTGTTGTCTAGATGAGTTTAGGTGGATTTGAGATCACGCCTCCTGTTACCTTCCGTCTCCAGTCTGGCTCTGGACCGGTTCACATTAGTGGACAGCATTTTGTTAGTAAGTATTGTGTATATTTTGTCAGAGAAAAATCCCCCAAATTGGAGGCTTTCTAGAACAACAAATTTTAAGGCCACAAAGTTAAATTGTATTAAACACTGTGATGACTCTTATATTTTCAGCTTACAAACTATAGATGCCAAAAGATTCCATCATTAGGAGAATTTCCCCCAAATCTGTTGCTAATCATTTGGGATGAACTATTCCTTTAAGTCCTAAAAATGCCTCTGCATAGTGTGTTTAGGAGTGAAAAGACAAAGGAATAACAGACAAGTGTTTAAAGCTGATATATGGATGCTGCTGCTGATACAGTGACAGTGCTTTCTTATTCCTATTCTTATTGCTACAGTGATTAATAAACGTATTTAAAAAAAAAAAAAGTACTTTATTAAAAAGAAGTAAAAATTACAGCAGCACAAATGCCATCAATTTTTATTGATGAGTGGTTTCCATTCTGTTTTGCAGTAATGTTTTTATAAGGGCTGTTTAAATTTCAGCCAAATCTGAATTATTCAGAAATCACAGCAGAGCTTCAATTGTGGTTTATTTGTAGGTGTGAAGGATTCAGATGACGAAGAAGAAAACAACACATCACCGGTGAAGCGGCCTGCAAGCCTGATGATCAGGAAGAAACCCGCGCCGGTAGAGTCATTTGTCTGTTCTTTGAAAACATTCAGTCACACAATGAACAAAAACAACTCACCACTGTGTTTCTGTACATTTAGGCCCACTGTGGGTTGGAGATTAGATTGCTTTAAGCTTTGTAGTGCTATTAAGTCTTTTTTTTTTAACCATACGAGAATAATGCCTATATAAATCTCGCTACACTTGTAATATATAACATATGAGTAATGATTTAATATTTTCTTTGTGGTACTTTCTTTGCTGCACTGATGGTGTCATGTTAATGGTTAATGCACACTCACAAGACATGGTGTCATATTTAAGTATATATTTAAAAGAAATCTGTTTATGATAAAAAAAAAAAAAAAAAAANAAAAAAAAAAAAAAAAAAAACAGTAATCATTCCTAAACAAACATGATGATTCAGGCCTTTTGAAATACTTCAATGGTGCTTTTGGGTTTGGTTGAGCTGGTAATGATGATTCATTTTACCCTCCAGAAAAAACTGAAGATGGACTCTGATGAGGATGATGATGATGAAGAAGACAGCGATGATGACGAGTATGTTTTTCAGGCTAAATTGTTTTGGTGCATCATCTTGTGTTATTGTTATTTAAAAGTGCAAAGTAGAGAACAGTGTTGTAAAAAAAGTATTTGTGTATTTTTGTAACGCTGACCAGCTGAAGCGAGATAAAGCATAAGTGGACTTTGTTCACTCATCAAAACATGTGTTGAAGGTCTTAAACAGACCACATGTCCAAAGCTTAGCAGATTAGTTTTATTATGCCCCAGTGCTCACAGACGTTATTAACACAATTATTTTATGGTCTTTCAAATGCACAATAGTTTGACATTTACCTGCCTAAAGAAACAACCCTAAAAGAAAATAAGTGACCAACGAATTCATCGACCATTATGTTTTCTACAGGGATTCATTCTGAGCATTTCTGCAAACAAGTCTGTCGCTTGGCATTTTCCCTAACCTCGGTTATTTCTCCTCCTACTTTTTTTGTAGCAATGATGAAGATGACGAAAGTGATGAAAATGATGTGAAGCCTCAGAAGAATACGGTGAAAGAACACAAAAAGGTAAGACTGTTTATTTTTTTTAATTTATTCTATAAATAATAAGATTTGATGGAATTTTATTGACAGTAGTTAAAGGATGTTTCAAAAACATGATGAAGGCTTTTTTTTTTTTTTTTTNTTTTTTTTTTTTTTTTTGGACATTTTGACATGACTAAGCAGGTGTAAGCAATAACATTAATGATGGCCGCATTCCATTTCGGTGTGTTAATGCAGGGCTGAGCCATCGTTAATGTTATTAGTTACACCTGTGCTTTTCTTGCTTTGAAAAGTCATAAAGTCCACTGTGAAGAAGGCCTATAAAAAAGAAAAAAAATTACAGTCGAGATTAACCAAAAAGTACTGGCATGCAGTTTTTATAATGAGATGAATATGGGAAACTGAAGAAAGTATACGATGTGTGAATTTTCTTCTGCATTCATAAATATTACAGCGCATATATAGAAGCATATTTGGGAATCTTAGAAGTGCACATCATCTAAATCACCAAACCAGTCAGATGACCCAGTGTGATCACTGTGACATTAATGTGAAACTTTTAACGCATAGTATCTTTGATAGTGTTTTCTTCAGTTTCCCAAATTAGTAACACATCTCTTTTTTTTTACATGTAAAGTGTCACAGATTCATTGATAGATTGACTTGCGTTTCTAATCGCTGCTTCTTTGTGCACAGTAAAAGAAAATCTTTGGTCTGTCCTTTTCATTGTCCACCAGGTGGCAGTGTAACGTTGTGTGTGAGACATAGTCCTACTTGTTGCTGCTCCTCTTTTGACTCCGTGTCCTTGCTCGTCTCTTTTTATTTCTGCCTGATCTTCTAAACTCACACAGACTGTACAGCGTCCTCCAATCGGCGCCCTCGGTAAATAAAAGCAAAATGGGCTGTGAAAAAAAAAATGTCTCTTGTGTATTCTCTTGATCTTTCATCCAAAATATTAACAAAAATATAACCTTTAATTAAAGTAAAATAAATGAAAGGAAAAATAAATTCTTGTCATGAAACAGATATTTCTCTCAGTCGGCCTGGTGGCTTCTGATCATAGTTTTGGAGACTTTTTGACCCCAAAATAACAATTTAAAATCTGCAATTCTCCAGCTGTGATTCTTGGAGATTCTTTGCCACTCGAACTATCATCCTCACTGTGTGTGGGCTCAATATACACACGTCCTCTACCAGGCCCATTGAGAAAAATTATATTAATTTATTTTTCCTTTCAATTCTTTTACTCTAATTAAAGGTTATATTTTTTCATAATTTGAATAAAAGATCAAGAGAATAAACAAAAATAATTTTTTTTCACAGCCCATTTTGCTTTTAGTTACCAAGGGTGCCAATATTAGCAGAGGGTGCCATATCCTATCTCAGCATTTCGTTTCTCCAGGCCCCTCCCACTCCTGCACTCACTGACCGTTCGGCTTTTTTGTATGAGACAAAACATGGAACTTTTTCATCCTGTTCACACTTGTACCCACCTGTTTTCCAAGAGTAAAACACAGGTTCTGCATGGCGTAATGATCGGATTTCTCCTCTGTAATCTGCCTGAATTCTCATGTCTCCCCAGCAAGAAGGCGCTAGAAATAGGTTATGTTATATCCACATCTGTACATGCATGCACACTCACAAGCACATGCTCTCAAGATACGGCCTGTTCACTTGCACATTTACACATGTATGTTCGCCTGCATACTTGGAGAAATGCACATACACATGTATGCAGTCTTTAACAATACACTCCTACATACGGTACGTACATTTGCGCTATGGGTGGAAGAAGTACTTAAATTCTTACTTAAAAGCACAGAAAAATACACCATTTACAAGTAAAACTTGTCCATTCAAGTATTTACTTAAGTGAAAGTAAACAAGTATTAGCAGTAGCATACTCAATCAAAAGTTAAAGTACTCATAGTAAAGAAAAGTAGTATATTTTTACTGCTGAGTGAAAAACACATAGATCTAATTTGGGGGATTTTAATGTTTTCATATCAGCTGAAGGAAGGAAGGAAGGAAGGAAGGATGAAAGGAAGGAAGGAAGGAAGGAAATATAATCAAATCAAGTGTGAGATAAGTAAGAGAAGGAATAAGTAGCAAGGAGAATAAAAAAAAGGAAAGTTGGATGAAAACATGATGGAAAGACATAAGGAAGGAATTAAATGTAATAAGGAATATATAGGATCAGTGCTGAATGTAAAGTTCAAATCTTCAAAGTAGCTAGTAATTACAGTGGTCGGATAAATGTAACGAAGTAAAAAGTACAATAGTTAACACACATACACACACAGACCAGTTCTGGGAAACACACTGCTTTCTTTAACTCCGCATATCTTTGTCCCTCTGTCATTCCACTGTTAATATGATTGCCGTTATTTCATCGTCTCTCGTGCCATTCCAGCATTGCACCTGGCCTTTCTCTCTTTGAACACTTGTTTTTGCGTGTTACCACACTCGTTTGCAAGTGTGTTGGTGCGTGTATGTGTATCAGTGTCTGTTTGTGATTTCTTTCATTTTTTTTTTTTTTTTNTTTTTTTTTTTTTTTTTTTTTAAACGTGCAATCCAAGTGCAAACTGTGCCAGGAGAAAGATCAAAGCGGGGCAGATGCACATACCTGCGACATGAGCGCCAATCTTTGCCTTGGGGTCAGATGACAGCTGAGCATTTATGTCACCTGTTGATTTATTCTGTTGTCTTCTCCTTAACNGACCTTAATCCCTTTCTTCACCCTCCCTCTCTTCTGCTCCATAGTCATCCTCTCCCACCCTTTGTATTGCAGACTGATGGAGGTACAGTTGTTGTCAGTAGTGTTGAAATGATTCTTTATTGACGGGAAAATAATCAGCTATAATTTTAATTACTGTTTAATCCTTAATTTCTAAGGTAAAAATACCAAACGTTTCCCCAATTTGCATCACTGCAAATTGAATCCCATTGGGTTTTGTAAATGTTGTTCAGATGAAATAAGCAACTTCATCATGTCTCCTTTATTGGCATTTATGATTTTCTAGAATAGATGATTTATCAGTTAATTGAATTAATTATCAGATTAGTCAGTGATGAAACTACCGGTAATAATCTGTTGCAGTCCTAGTATGAACCATGTAACTCTATAATCTGTCCTGAGGTGTTTCCGGCTTCATTCTGAAACAGAAAGCACAGAAGGCTCCTGAGTTGAATGGTTGCAGGTCTGCCAGGTCACAGTTATCACCTGGTTGCTGAAAGATAGTTTGCGTCCACCACATCTCTTTGATTCTCCCTTCTCTTCTTTGATTCTCCCTTCACACCACCAGATGCTGGCTGGTAGTTGTTGTTGCTGAAGTTCTGTTGTGTTGCTTGTGTTTTATTGTTTCTGCCACACAGTGTTTGGGTCACTGCTTCCTGCTGGTGTCTTTTTGTTTCCTCTTGCTCAAATTGATCAGTTCTGCTGTAACTGTTGGAAATCAATTGTGTCTGAAAGCACTAGCAGGGTCACAAGTCTGAATGTTTGACACTCCATATTACATAAGTACGGTGGGCCTGAAGTGCAAAACACCTTAGCAATTTCATAAACAATTTAACAATTTGCAAAACACCTTAAGAATTTGCAAAACAATTTAACAGTTTGTAAAACAATTTAACAATGTGTAAAACAATTTAACAATATCAAAAACAATTTAACAATGTCAAAAACAATTTAACAATGTCAAAAACAATTTAACAATTTGCCGAACAATTTAACAATGTCAAAAACAATTTAACAAATCACAAAACACTTTTTGACAAAACAGAAGAGGTAGGGACAAAGATTCTTGTTCGTGATTGGACAGCACTCATGTCAGTTACTTTTTTTTCTGCAGAGTTGAGTGAGCTCAATGCAGTGACACAGTTCCTCTCTATTTTTGCAGGACCAGCGGTGTGTAGCTGCTCAAAACGTGACATAATTATATAGGCTATTGTCCATATTGTTGGAAAAAAAATTTCAGTCACTTCCAAATTTTTGTGATTCATGTGGGAAGACGCTGGCTGTATTAAAGGANAAAATTTCAGTCACTTCCAAATTTTTGTGATTCATGTGGGAAGACGCTGGCTGTATTAAAGGAAAAGGGGTATGGAAAGGAAACCTGGGGCCGATCAGCTGTAAGGTCTAAGTGGTTAGCACGATAGTTATTAGATAGTTAATAGGGGATTAATTTGGCAGTAAATANGTAAGGTCTAAGTGGTTAGCACGATAGTTATTAGATAGTTAATAGGGGATTAATTTGGCAGTAAATAGTTAATAAACTGCTACTGGGTGTGATCCTGATTTAATAGGTCCCATGCCAAAGGCCCTGCGTGAATGAATGGCGTGGCAATTAAAAACTATTTAATGAGACTATACACATACAAGGCAAAGTTTTGCGTCGTGAAAATGCAGCAATTATTTTATTCGCCCCAAGGTCGATTTTTTCCTTCTTTCACCTGCGGCAAGAGAGGATCATCCAGTCAAAACCGTCATCACACGTAACGTTTTATGTTGATTTGGTGCATATCTCAGCACGGTTTTATAGTCATTTGCTGCCCACAGTCCGTGTCCAGCGGATGACCAGGCGTGTGCGCCTTTACGCATGGACTACTGCACTCAGATATTAATATGATCTGAGACACACCGTCATATGCTGCTCTGGATCGATAGGCTTCCTGAAAGTTGTCCTCTGGCTCCTCAGATGTGGAGCTTAACATGTTAAAATTGCCCCGACATCCTATAATATTGTCTGAAGCATCATAGTAAAGTTTCAGCTCCTTATCAGAAAGTGAAACTCCCCGTGTTCTTTCCTTCCCACCAGAATTGGATGAATCCACAAACATTTTATCTTCANAAGTGAAACTCCCCGTGTTCTTTCCTTCCCACCAGAATTGGATGAATCCACAAACATTTTATCTTCATTTTTGTAAAACATATCAGCACCAAATCATGCTGGATCTATTTTGATGCCTGTCGCGCTGTGAAACCTTCTTGACAAGTAGTCAGGAATTCGCGTCGCAACAGGTGTAAAATGACCTTAAGGCATGGGACCTATTAAATCAGGATCACATCCAGTAGCATTTTTTAAATATTTACTGCCAAATTAATCCCTTACTAACTATCTAATAACTGTCATGCTACCCACTTAGACCTTACAGCTGATCGGCCCCTGGTTTCCTCTTCATACCTCTTTTCCTTTAATACAGCCAGCGTCTTCCCACATGAATCACAAAAATTTGGAAGTGACTGAAATTTNTTCCTTTAATACAGCCAGCGTCTTCCCACATGAATCACAAAAATTTGGAAGTGACTGAAATTTTTTTCCAACAATATAGACAATAGCCTATATAATTATGTCTCGTTTTGCACGGCTAGACGCCGCTGGTCCTGCAAAAATAGAGAGGAACTGTGTCACTGCATTGAGCTCACTCTACTCTGCAGAGGTTTGAAAAAAAGTAACTGACATGAGTGCTGTCCAATCATGAACAATCATGAATCTTTGTCCCTACTTCGTCCGTTTTGTCATAAAGTGTCTTGTGATTTGTTAACTTGTTTTTGACATTGTTAAATTGTTTTGCAAATTGTTAAATTGTTTTTGATATTGTTAAATTGTTTTGCAAATTGTGAAATTTTTGCAAATTGTTAAATTGTTTTTGACATTGTTAAAGAGTTTCGCAAATTGTTAAATTGTTTTTGAAATTGTTAAAGTGTTTTGTACTTCAGGGCCATCGTACATAAGTCTCTTAACATGTTTACGTGCACACACTGTTTTTTGTACTTTGATTAAGGCAAAAATGCAAGTAAGACGTAAGTATACATGGACAGAATTTACAGGATTCTGTGGTTCACTGAGTACACACAGTGTATTGCGTAATAGAGCATGAGGATAGTCTGCCAGGTGAGGAGATGCATGCAGAGGTGGCTTAATCCAATTGTAACATTTGCGTGCCTGAATAAATCAATTTACAATTGCATCATCTACGCCTGTTCCTCTGAGTAAACTCACTCCACTTCAAACACGTGAAAGCTATTGGAAGTGGTTTGTCAGCATCCAGCTTAAACCACTTCAGACTCAGTTTGCCAAACCTGCCGACTCTCTGGTTTCTATCATACTGAGGATATTTACAGATTTGCTCCTATTTTATTAATTCACACCGGAAAGTAAAATTTTTAACAGCCAGCAATACAAACAGAATTATATATTTTTTTTAAAAAAGTGTGTTTTGTAAATAGGCAAAGTTACCAGATTAAATTATTCACAGACAGTGTAGACTTTCCTGATTTCTAACATATGCCGTCTGTTTTGTGATTTGCGAAAAGTGAAAAGGTCAAGGCTTTTGTGTTATTTCTATTTCTGATCTGGACCACATTGAATGTGTGATACTAAATAAACTCTTGAGGCCTGCAGCCTACATGCAACTTGTATGTTCATGCTGAAATTGGAATTTGTCAGCGTTGCCATGACAATAAGTAAATCTTACATCATTTACCTGAGACAATTGTCAAAATTTTGGCATCACAGCAGTTGGGCTAAGCAGGCGTTGGCACCGAGAACAACAGACACCAATATACAAAGACAGTGAAATAGCTGACTTGATTGGTATTTGAGGAGACGCCTTAGTTCAGTCAAAACTTGGCAAGATGGCAAATAATATAATCAGTGTTTCAACAAAAAGTTTGGGAATAAAAAAGAATGTTGCATCTTTTGTCCTTTTCATTCATCTTTTAGGCTTCAATGTTACTGTGTCCTGTGTGATCATAGACTCATATCACTAACACATTAATTTTGTATTTTCTTTTAACTTTGTCAGTAAGGGTGTGGTGTTAAGTGACAATTAATAGATACTAGCAGGCGCTCAGAGAAAAATCAGATGTATAAGAAAGATTTATCAAGGAAGGTCATGGTACAGCGGTATTGTGGACATCATCATTCTCTTGAACGATACCTGCACCAGTTGAAATCAGTTAAAATGATTTATGCTGTGATTCAGCATTATTTTAGCTACATATTGGTGGTAGTTGCATATTTCTAGCCCGGTTTGTTAATTTGCTGCAATGCCATAAATGTGACAAATGTAAAAGGATATATTTTAATCCACTGGATCTGGATCAGTATCTGGATTTGGTTTAGTTTGCACCTGTTGATAGTCCATCAGTATCTTAGTTTTCAAGAAATAGGCAAAAATGTCAACATTATTGCCATATTTTGTAATACTGATTCAGATCAAGCTCCATATCTCGTCAGCTCAGCTCTTCCTTTACCCAAGTCCCACTTATCTACAAAATTTCTTGAAAATCGTCATAGATAACCAGACAAAAGCTGATGAAAGTATCTTTCTTTTTCACCTCCAACAAGAAAGAAAGAATCTTTCTTTCTTGTTGGAGGTGAGAAGGTGCTGTTGAGACAAAAAAGAAAATTAAGTAATCTTAACATTTCACCTATAGCATGTGTGACTCTAAATACAAGTGTATTCATGAGTTAAAGGACCATACCGGTCATTTTGCATGTTTGAGCCTAACTACCCGCAATCACGTTGGGTTACTGACAACTATTTTCCAAACATAAAACATAGTATTTTAGTTTTTGTGTTGTTTTGCCAAATTTCAAACACATGCATGTACTTCTGAATGTAGAAATCATGATTGTTTTAGTTTCTCAGTAAAAGCTGTCTTCTCCTGGGACTATATTCCCTGGTGGATACGTACATTGTCTTCCATGTAGCGCCGTTTGGATCAGTTAAATACAAAAACTTAACAGATGTAGCTGTTCACTGTAATGTATTACTTGTCTCAAGCACATTTCAAGTCTCTATAAATTGATTTTTTTTATAGCATCCCGAAATGAACTAAAACTAATGGCAGTCTGGAAGGTAGGAAAAACAATTCTACTAGTTGTCTGTTTCGGAAAGTGGTTGGCAGTAATGTAACGTGTATGCGGGTTGCATAAATTGGGCCCAAACGTGAAAAAATCACCTGTATGCTCCTTTAAAGAATATACTGTAGATTTCTTTACTTGGTTGAGCTCTGTCTTTGGTGTATGAACATCCTAAACGCCACCTCGCAGGAACGGCCCTCTGTCATCTATCATGCAGCCGCTGCTAGGAAATTGGATGTGTAATTGCTTTGTACCAGTTATGTCAACACGAGCAATTACACTTGCTGGCTGTTCCTGAGTGAATACCAGAGACTGTGAGGAAAAGGTTGGCGCTCAGGAAATGCAGGTACTTGTCTAAGCTCTTACGAGGTAATTACACAGGTGACTGAGAGCCGTGGAAACCTGACGGGAAGAAGGCCTGCAGTGTGGAGGAGAACAATGAGGGGTTATCGGGTGGCCAAGTGACTGATCAGCGAGAAAATAATCAAGTGTGACCAATGTTTCCTCTGTGATTTTATAGGCTGGTGCTCAGGGATGATTTCAGTTTTGGTTTAAGATCGACCCTGATTTGGTTGGAATTACAGGCAGCAGATGTAAAAACCTTTTTAATTCTTTATAAACCTGTAAATCTTCACATTATTGCTGCTGCTTGTTTATTTTCAAAATGACATCACAATTAGAGGTTTGTTCTCACCGGTTTGCCTTTTAAAAACACTGAGTGTCAGTGTCTTGCTGCACTTTGCTGAGTCATAATGATTAGTATTGTTGTGGTCATATTTTTGAATTGTGTACAAAAGATATATGGAGGAGGAATATAGGGGACTGACTAATATTGTTAACTGGTTACCTGACTGGCTGTTAACAATGTTAGCTGACCTTTGTAACAGTGTGCGATTGTCAACCGTATTTTTGGCGAAGTGTGTATGATGGTTTATTTGTCCCTGTAGCTCCAGTTGCCCTTTGTAACTTCAGCATGGTGCCCCCTACTGAAAACCTGTCACACCACATTTACGTTTGCTGCGATTCACTGTGATCTGTGATGGTTTAAGTGTCTTTTCTGAGCTTTTGAAACAGTGACTGATATCTTTGTTCTTTGACATGTGTAATGAATCTTAATAGCTTCAGTTATGCAGATGAGTAATTTAATTGGGTTAAAGTCTCTGGTGAAGATCCTTCCATTTTCCAGTTCTAGTGCAGAATTTACTCTCAGTTCTGTCATCTGATTTCTTATCAGGGCTTTAAGGGCATTTTTCAGACCTGTAGATTACCTTGCAGTAGTTAAGGAAATAGTTATGATCACGTTGATGCCAAAAATGAACCACTCCAAAGTTCCTTTGGGGACTGGACTGAGACTGTCTCCTCTAGGTGGTCTCGATCTGTTGTTTTGTTGCAGACCATAGTGCCATCGCTGTGTTCATACATGCCCAAACTAACCAAAGTTAGGCAGGAAACAGAGTCCAAAACAAATACAAAAAAGAAGTAATTAGGTGTGAAAACAAAGGCTTAGATTCCAGTATACAAGACTAAAACAAAATTAGCCCAAAGTTTTTGTGGTCAGATTATTTCTGTAACTTTCCTTCTTTCCTTATCCAGAGTCTTAGCCCAGAATCTTCAGCGAAGAAACCCAACAAGAGTCCTGTGAAACAAAATGGCCCAGCAGGAAAGTCAGCAGGATCAGCGGTCAAACCGCAGACTAAGGTAGGTGAAAGGGTGTTTCACCTGCTCAGCTTTGTTTACTTTGTACCCAAGTTAAACCTCCCGTGGTTAAAGCGGGACAACCATGATACTGTCGACTTAAAACCAAAACACTAAGTAAACTCCTCATTAAAATCTAAAACAGCGTCTTAAAACTGCAGAGTCGAGATTCAGCAGTGAGTTGTCAGTTTTCCCAATAGTGTTGCAGACAGAGAGCGTCTTTGATAGATGGACATTGTGTCGTGATGTTAAAAAAAAAAAACAAAAAACACAACTCCACAGACAGAAGTGGACAGCAACTAATTTAGAACATTCAGTCAGGAATGAGTCTCTTTGCCGCAGGGTGTGGACTTTTAGGACAATTAGCAGTGTATGTTGAAGCTCAGGGGCAAAATGCATCACCCAGCCCAGGCCGCTTAAATCTGACACACACACATACAAAGAGGAGTGACGGGAATAATTTGATCTTTTTTGGAAAGAAAATCATTTCTGTCTAGCACAGCGCCAGAGAAGGCGCAGGGCATCAGGCTAAACGCATTGGCCTCCACTGTTAAAACACTCCGATAATGTTGCTACTCGACCGCCAAAGAATGTGATAAATGCACGTTGCAATTAGCTCAAGCTGATAGTTAATTTCTGGGATGGAATGTCTTGGACAGCCGCCTCTGAAAACTCAAAGCTTGAACTTTGGCTCTCTTTAAGCAAACACACCTGACCTCCAAACGGGTTTCCCGGGGCAAGGTTTAAACCCACGACCTCTTGGCCTGACCTTGCCGTCTTGAGTTGCAGCCACCTTTGATGCCCCAAGTTCCATGCAGCACACATGCACATACACACACATCAGCACATACATACAAATTGCCAACTTTTCCTGCAAGCTTACACATTCTCACAAATTATGATACTTTGATTAAAAAGAAAAAAATGACTTGGACAGAAACAGTTTAGATAAAGGTGTTGGCATGTGAATGCTGGCTGTATGTTTTTTTGATACAGCGCGGCTTTCGCTAACGACGGTGCACTTTGTTCGCTTCCAGCGCACACGAGCAGAGTGTCGCGTCCTCCCCGCCGTCTTCAAGGAGAGCCCGGTGATATATATTTTTTTTTTTTTNATTTTTTTTTTTTTTGTCATGTTAAACTCTTAAGCCGCCGGATTGCCAAACACCTGAGGCGAGAACGTGATTCCCCCTCGGGGGCTGAGTTCTCACTGTGTGGGAGGGTTCAGCTAATTCTGTAATGGCTGCTGTCCAGACATAACACAGTGGCTGTCGAAACTCTCCTTGGGATTAGCTGAGGGCAGCTGAACCACCAAACCCCTCCACCCACCAGTCAGAGGTTGAAAGGTACTAAGTATAATTTTAGGTACTTGTTCTTGTTCAGTCGTAGCATTTCCAATATGTGCTACTTTCTCCTTTGATCACTTCACTTGACTTTAGAGGGAAATATTGGATTTATTACTCCACTGCTTTTCTTGGATGACTGTAGTTTCTGGATGCCTTTCAGATTAATGCTTTATATTTAACGTGGGATTACCTCACATTATCGACTTGTTTTAATTTGACAGAGCAGTCCATTTAAACATTATCTAAAGAATCACAAAAAGAGAAAAAAAAAAAGGTCAGAAAATGTAAGTTAAACTCATGTTTTAGACAGAGATCAGACACTGGTAAGAGAATTTACTGAACACATGCAGGGGATAGAAAAGCACGATCTGAAAGCATTTTTTAAAAACTGAATATTTATCTCCTCTTTTGGGTGGAAAAGTTCATATCTCCATGTCTCCATTCTTCATACTTTTACTTAAGTAGAATTTGAATCGTGAGTTTGGCTTCTAACGGAGTATTTACCTATCGTGTTCCTAGTAGTTTTACTTAAGCAAAGGAATTGAGTATTTCTTCCAGCCTCTGCGGCTGGTTGAACTTGCCGGCCTGTCGAGCTTTGACTGCCGCGGTCCTCTCGCCGCCTCTACACAACAACTGTTCCCTCTCCACAGCCTCTTCACACCCCTTGCTTCCTGGACACACCTTCTCCCAATTGCTCTCATTACCAGCGTTTGATGTCTGGTGCAGCTTGTGCTTCCAGATGCCCCTGAGGAGCGAGGAAGCGGACGTGGGTGTTTTTTGTTTTTTTTTCCTCTTTTTTTTTTCTTCCTAAATGCAGTTGAGTGGTCATTAGATTGGCTCGTCAGATCTGTTGCCAGCACCGAGTTTCTCACCTCTCACATCGCAGCATGTTACCTTCTTGCGTAACGTGCTCGACGCAAAGACGAGCTAAGTGGGTTTGTGCTGATATGAAGTAAGTTTATCTTGCAGCTGGCGTCTCCTGGCTGATGGATCTGGAGAAGCCGACGCAGACGTCACAGTTGTAAACTTGTTAAACTTCACTCAGACTCGTCCAAAAGGGTGTCAGTCATTGTCTGACTGACTGATCGACATGCGTTTCAACATGTTTCCTACTGACTCATATGACTGCTTGGGTCTGTTAAGTCAAAAATTTCCCCAAAGCTTCATCCATATTGCAGTTCCATCCGCCTCAGGTAGCAGTTTATGAAGAGGACATGTACTGTACAGTCCAGAAAAACAGTCCTGCAGTAAATCCTGTCTAGATGAAAATTATAATGTTCAGTTGCCGTTCACACCATCAGTTTGCTCACATGCACATTAACTCTTGATTTTTGTCTGGTAAAAATACAGTTAACACATGGATGGAATTGATAGTATTCCATTGTTCGTCTAATATACAGAATATAGACCTACGTCGACTTAGGCCGATTTCAATCTGATTATTATGTATAATTGGCGGTTTAAAAAAATTGATTTATTACGTTAATCAGAATTTTATGGAAATTTTAACATGCAGACATGCTGTGTGTGTCGGGGAGGTGTTGACCACCTCTATGGACATTTTGAGGCTGTAATTTGCGGTGTATTTGTATCGGATTGTCTCGTATTTTTACTGTTTACTGTTTACATACATGAGGGGGTATGGACCTCAAAGCACCATACCATCCATTTTGCTTGTTTGAGCCTAATATATTCAATTTTCATACACCTAAGGTTACTGTCAACCATCTCCCAAAGGATAAAACCGTATTTCAGCTTTCCTGATATTTTGCAAAACCTCTTAATCTTTCAAAATCAAATATTCAACCGATACACCCATCTTAAAAATCAATGTTCCACCTGCTAATAGTTACGCAGCCTTATGAAGTCACGGTCATTTAAATTTTTTGATAAACACAGGTCTTCTTTTGGGACTATATTCCCTGGTGGAGACATACGTTCACTCTGTGCTTTTTATTGCGCTTAAACGCTAAAATTACAAAACTTCAAAAAAAAAAAAAAACCTGAATACATGTCTTGTTCGTGATGATGGATTACCTATCCCAAGAACTTTTCAAGTATGATTTTAATAGCGTACCAGAATGAACTGAAACCAATGGTCTGGAAGGTAGGAATTTTTTTTTAATTCACCGTTCCAGTAGTATGCTTTGGGAAGTGGTTGTCAGTAACCTTACGTGTATGAAAATTGAATATATTAGGTTCAAACATGCAAAATGGTATGGTTCTTTAAAAAAAAAAAGTCCATGTATTTCCTTTCTAACACTGTGAACAAAAATCCACATAATAATAGTTATAATAGTTGGTGGGTTCATTGAAGGACTGTTGTAATGGAAGCACATAAGGCTGTACTAGTAAACTTGTAAATAAAGCCATAGGATTAGATGCAGTTATCAGCAGCCGGGGTGTCACAACCATGTGTTTGTGGCAGCTCGGAGACGAGCAATTGCATCAAATGATAGCGTGCTAGTGATTAAGTTGCATGTCCCGTGGCATCTGTAATCAGCATCTGGCCCAGATGAAAAAGCTCGCTGGCGTTGTGTGTTTATCAGCTGTTTCAGGTCCACAGCTGTCCTTTGGAAGTGGAGAGCCGCCCCTAAATAATAAATACGTAGTATATTTGTCTGGACAAGAGCCAGCGGCAAATGTGCTTCTTTTTTTTTTTTTTTTTTTTTTTTTAAGCAGGGTTTGTGAGCAACGAGATTTTCTTCTTTTTATACCTTTTGATCTGTGCTATAAAATGGAGATCTCTTGGGGACAAGGAGATTAAAGAGAGATTTTACTTGTTTAACTGTTTCACGTCTCACTCCATTTTTAAAAGCTGTCATACATGGCCAGGTTCTAACCTACTTGTTGAATGCTTCATCTAGTGCTAAAGGATTTAATTGATAGGCAATCGACATCAAGAATTTAAATAATTAATCTTTTTTTTTTGTGTCATTTATCAAGTAAAAAAGCAAAACAGCTGGTTTCAGATTGACACAAAATGTGTAATTTAAAGATGTCAGTAAGTAATTTATATTTTCAGTATTTATTGTAATTGTAATAGTAGTTGTAATTTGTAGTAGTAATTTATACTGCAAAAATCCTTCTCTGGTTATAGCTCCTCAAATATGAAGATTTCCTGGTTTTGGCTGTTTGATATCATTGTAAATTGAATACCTCTGGATTTTTCATGGTTGTTCTGTCTCTCTCTCTCTCTCTCTCTCTCTCTCTCTCTCTCTCTCTCTCTCTCACACACACACACACACAAAAGCAATTTAAAGATGTCAACTTGGGCTCTGGAACTTCTCATGGGCATTTGATACTATTGTTGGACATTTTATACTCTAGGCGGGATTCATATAACACAGTGTCACAACAACATGTCGATAAGGGATATATTGTTACACAACCACATTCCTTCATCCATAAACACCTGTTACCATCTCTTAGCATTTGCCTTGGAAGAGGCATTACTACGGTATTTCCTTATTTACATGTAGGGGAAGCAGTTCATAAAACATACCATCATGCAAAAAATTAAGACCTGGTGATAAATTTAAACTCGTTATGCCTCACGTGTTAGTGATCAATAAATTTGGTAATTAAACCCACTCAGTTGATAAGTCAGTGTATTTAAAGGACCATACCACCCAGTTTGCATGTTTGAGCCTAATATATTCAATTTTCATGCATGTTACATTACTGACAATCATTTCCCAAAGGATAAAACCGTATTTCAGCTTTCCTGATATTTTGCAAAATCTCTTAATCTTTCAAAATCAAATATTCAAGTGATACACCCACCTTAAAAATTGATGTTTCGCCTGCTAATAGTTAAGCAGCCTTATGAAGTCACGGTCGTTAAAATTTTTCGATAAACGCAGGTCTTGTTTTGGGACTATATTCCCCAGTGGAGACATACATTCACTCCGCACTTTTTATTGCATTTAAACACTAAAATTATGTAACTTAAAAAAAAAAAAAACCTGAATACACGTCTTGTTCACGATGAGGGATCACCGAGCCCCAGAACATTTCAAGTATCAAGTTGATTTTAATAGCGTACCAGAATGAACTGAAACCAGTGGCGGTAGGAAATACATTTAGGAGGATTTATTTAAATACATTTAGGAAATCATTTAGGATTAAAGGTAGGAAATACATTTTTAACTCATCGTTCCAATAGTATGCTTTGGAAAATTACTGTCACTAATGTTACGTGTATGAAAATTGACTATAGGCTCAAACATGCAAAATGGGTGGTATGGTCCTTTAAGTTGTGAGGTTTGATCCGACCTCACACATTCTCATGGAACTGCACCTCTTCCTCAAGCCTAATCTCTGTATTTCTGCATTTGCTCTCTCTCTCTCTCTCTCTCTCTCTCTCTCTCTCTCTCTCTCTCTCTGTCTCATACAACACACACACACCTCCCATGTGCCTGTGTGTTTGTGTCAAATCTCTCTTATATTAGTGTTGTTTACTTTGCTGATTTAACATGTCAGTTTTGCTCTGACTCCAGATAAAGCATCATAAATCGTGGCTGTTAATATTAAATGACGGAGCGATAAACATGTTGCTCTTCATTGGTTTTTACCTGTGACGCACCTTACAACACATATAGGTAACAGTACAACGATGCACTGATTAATATAAGGGAAGCTGTATGAATGATCTGAAATGATCACTGCACTTATTTAGTGTAATGCTGTGTTGTTACCGTGATTTTTAAATTTTTTTTTAATGAATCCTGCCCAATATGTTTAACCAGTTATTTTTAAAAGGTAATTATTGGCAACCTTACAGTTTGTTAATAGGACTTCCAGTGGGAATAGTACTGTGACTCTGCTATTGTAGCGTGTTCCACCCTCTGTGTTGCTGATCCACAGTGCAGTATCACGTTTTGAAGCAGAAACAGTCTGACTGCACAGTCTTTTTTTTTTTTTTTTTTTTTTTTTTTTGTTTGCTGGGTAAAAAAGTCACTCCTCTGCTCTTTCAAATGTGTCTCTGGCTATCAATGAAACCCTGCAATTTCTCTGGATTCCACCCCGGCTTGGCGTGTAGGGACAAGCTCCAGGGCTTGTGTAACACGCAGCTACAGTGTATAGCGTGTATGTGTGTGAGTTGTTGTGTCAAATTCAGACACTTCCTAATTGAGGACCTCTGGGGCCTCCAGTGCCCACGTCTGGACACACCTGTAGTCTTGTTGGTTCAGCGTTCGTGTTGCTCTCATCTTCACAAACACGGGGGCCCGTTTTCGTGTCATGTAACACGTATGAGGTCACCAAAATGTGAGACAGGAGCGATGCTGTTGACCTCATGGTTTGTTTTTAGTCTTTGTCTTTAGTGGATTCAGAAACTTGTAAAAGAGAACATATTTTCTTGTAGAGACTGACAGATGAATCAGTGGGGCTGAGACTGATATATGCCAACATAGAGATATTTCTGTCTTTATCGGCATATAGGTTGGCAGATACTTTGAATATGCAAAAGGAAATGGCAGTGCATAATGTTTTTATAAGGCTGCAACTGACTGAATGATTAATCATTTTTATATTGAAACTGTAATTGGAAGGAGTTCAGCTTTCAAACAGCAGGAACTCCAAGTTTAATTACAGCCTAAATTATTAACAGTGTTCATAATTTTAAAAGCTGAAATTCAAGGTAAGAACAAGTGCACGAGTCAGGTTGAGGACCAGATCAAACATCTATCAACATTTATTGCAATATTAATTGTTATATTAGCATCATTAAAGGAGAATACTGGTGATTTAGCATGTTTAAGCCCAATGAGTAGTTATCGTTACTGACAACTATTTTCCAAAACATAAAACCATATTTTAGATTTTGCTACTGTATTTTGCCAAATCCTCTAATCTTTCAAAATCAAATGATCAGGTGATAAACCCATATGTGGGTCATTTTAATTTCTCAGTAAAAGCTGTCTTCTCCTCAGTCTATATTCCCTCGGCGGAGGCATACATTTTCTTCTGTGCAGCTCCATGTTGGACTCTTTAAATAAAGTTCCAAA
This sequence comes from Lucifuga dentata, assembly GCA_014773175.1. Lineage (NCBI taxonomy): Eukaryota > Metazoa > Chordata > Actinopteri > Ophidiiformes > Bythitidae > Lucifuga > Lucifuga dentata. Next base: position 16,216 of record VXCM01003125.1, on the reverse strand, counting down.
AAAATTAAATAGACATCGTGTTCACTGTGATCTTGATGTTGTGAGCTTGATCTCAAGCACGTTTCAAGTCTCTACAAAGTGATTTTAATAGTGTACTGGAATGAACTGAAGCCAGTGTACAATTTTAATATTTACCACTCCAGTAGTATATTTTGGAAAATGGCTGTCAGTAGCAATGTGTATGCGGGTATTGGATGCAAACGTCAAAACCACTGGTGCGGTCCTTTAATTTTTATACTTAATCTTAAAAATAATAATAATAATAATAATTTAAGCAAAGTTGACCAGATTTGAGTAATCCGTGTGCACAAAAAAAAAAAAGCATTNAAAAAAAAAAAAAAAAAAAACACAAAAAAACCCAGTGTCCCAATTTGTCATCATCATATGTATTTTATTCTCTAATATCATCACCATAAGTCATGTTCATCAGCAGAGGATAGATTTGATCGGTAAACAAGCAGGAGAACATGAGTTAGTTCACATTTCCTCCGCTGGTAAAAACACATTTGACTGATGGTCTGCGTTGCTCAGCAGAGAGTCTGGACTTGCCCTCTCCTGCTTGGAAACAATAAATGTATAATTTGTACCTGATGTATTTGCAGAAAGGTGGTGTAATTAGGGTAGAATTTGTTGTCCTATCTGGTCCTTTTATCTGCTTCCAGCTGGATGCTCATGCCAAGACTGTTAACGCAGACTGGCTTGCTGGTCAACAGACCAGTTCATCCCCATTTAATTAGAATCAGGAATTACAAATCCCACTGTCATTTCAGACACACATGGATGATCTATGATCCAGACCTCCATCTTTCAGATATACGTGAGAACAAGTAAAAACACAGCAAAATAAAAGAGATAACAGCAAGCAGTTTACTTATTATGATTATGACATAATCTGAAATTATTTCTTTATCTGTCACTATAGCGTCCTGTTTTTATCAATGTGTGATATCTGTGTTGTTATTCAGCTAATATTTCTTTTAAAGGCACCCACCCCAAGAAAAGACAAACCCGAGGCGGGTCCATCCAAATCTCTTTCCGTGCCCGAGATTAGGAACAAGTTGTCATCAGCAGCCAAAGAGGTCAGACTGTCATTCTCTTTTGCAAATCGCCACTTTGAGCTTAATGTGTAATTTGTGGTTAACTTAATGATTTGACGCTCTTTTCCATCAGGGAAAACCGCTGCCAAAGACCGAGCAGAAGTTAGAAAATTTCTTGAGGAGCTCTTTTAAGGTCTCAGACAAACAAGTAAGTAAGGTGAATGATACTGCCAAACATTTACATCAGGAGTTTCTCACCATGTGCCACCAAATGCCGAGTACGGTGGGTGATTTTGTTTTAAAAGTTTGAATTTATTCAGATTAAGTCGATTGTAATCAGATTGACACAAATCGATGTTGGTGCGCTCTGTCAGCTGTTGGTTAAAGTCAGCATCCTGCGTGTACTAACAAATTTCATTTTAATTTCATTTCCTCACCTGGCACGCTCTCTTTCTCTCAGGCAGATTAAGCAATGAGTCGCTCTTATTCTGTTCTATTTATTCCATCTATGTGGACATCTTACTCCATGTTTTTACATAAATCGCACTGCAAACAAAAACAGGAGTGTACGGCACCTGTAAACTCACCAACTGAGCAACTGAACTTTGGAATCAGCAGGTGATGTTTTTGGTTGGAATGAAAATGTACAGATTTCTGGCCCTTCCTGGCTTATCATGTGATTGAGAATCCTTTTTAGCAAGGATGTCAATTTTCCCTTTATTTTTTATTATTTGACTTATATGTTTTTAGCTTTTCCATCAAATACATACAAATGTACATTTCTGTTTTCTTGTCCTTTCTTTCCTTTTTTTTTTTTTTTNCTTTTTTTTTTTTTTGCTCTATAAATGTGTAAATTTGGGCTCGTGAACACTCGGCCGGGGCAGTTTTTTACTGTCAGGTTTACAGAAATTTTCCAGGTGCGAGGTGTTAGCGGCCACAATCACATTTACCTCAACCTTTATGTTTGGCTTTAGGAGCTCTCTGCTATGATAGATACCAGGAATGCATTATTGTTCCTCACGCTGTCCAGTCCGCCTCCAAACGTCTCTCCGGCACAGCGTGCAGCCTTTGAATTATATTCATTTTGCATCAGTGGGCTCTTTGGAGATGGAACGGGAGTAGACCTGCCAAGGCAAACTGTTTCCCCGTGATTTACTGGTGCCTTCTCTCACTAGCGTGTCTTTCGGAGCCTTAATGAAGGGACTGGAGGTATGTGGATGGTACCAGTCTCTCTCACATTCAAGGCCTTTGACCAGCCCCAAAGAGTTTTCTCAAGGCAGGATGTAAATCTTTTCTAATGCTGTCCTGCCATTTTTCGAGCGAGGGTTAGTCCACACACGCTGTTTCACAGAACATGAAGGAATCGCTCAGAATCTTCTGGATTATCACTATAGAGTAAATGAGAGGTCAGATTTAATCATCCCTGCCTTTGCAGTCTGCTTTTTCATTAAAGGCCATTAAACATCGGAATCAGCTTCCAGCTGAGCTGAAAACTTGCACAGGCTCTTTTTCACATGATGCTAAAAAGTGGATCATCAGGCATGGCCACATTAATTTGACCTTTTGACTATGAATGAGATTGTATCCTGTTTTGAAACGTATACTGTAATTGTATAGGATGATTGTGTATTTGTATATAGATGTTTGATTCCATACGTTTGTGTACTTATGGATGATAGTGTGAGAGATTGCGCAAATGTTTTAGTGCAAGTTTTTTTTTTTTTTTTTTTTTTTTTTTAAACCTACCTGGGAACTGCAGATGGAAATTAGCTGATAGCTAAATCTGGCACAAAGCATCTCTTCTCAGTTTGTGATTTTTTCACTTTTTTAATTTATTTATTTGTGCATAGACCCTGTTTAAATTACCCCCCTCCCCAAAAAAGAAAAAAAAAATTGAATTCCATTCCATTACTGCTGTATTTTGTTGTTAAAACGTTAAGTGCGCAGTAGGGCTAAACTCTTACTTGAGTAGAGGATTTGAGTATTTCAGTGGGTGACAGCAGGTGAAGCTCTTTAGAGCGCAGCAAGGGCTGGGTGGAGGGAAGGGGGGTTGGGGTGGTCGAGGAGAGCTTGTTGATCCCAGTGTGTAGAAACATCTGTGGAAGTGCTTTGGTTTCATCAGCCAAGGCTGAGATCTGTCAGACGTAGTCATACACTGTGGTATGTAGTGCTGCCCCCACCCACCCAGCCCCTCGNCCCAGCCCCTCGCCATACCCCTCCAGCCCCGTCTAAACTCAGCCTTCCCACAGGCGAGACACAGCGTGTGTCACAGTAGAAGTGAGTCATGCATTTCATGCTGTACAGCATTTCATGCTGATGTCTTTCTCCTTCTGTCCCTCTCCTCCTCCTCTCCGCCCTTCCTCAGGTGGTGAAGGACCTCTGGAGTTTTGTGCAAACGCTGAAGATTGAGAAGAAGTAACCCTCGTTTGTACCTTGAGTCATTTGTATGTTTTGCATCCCATGAGGTGTTTAAAGGCACAATCCGCAGGGTTTCCTACTCGGCTACGTCCCGCCAGCTCTCTGAGGGATCAGAAGACCTGAGCGCTGAAACCGATGCTTACCTTCAGGCGTCGGCGCATTTCCATGATGCAACAGGAGATGTTGCAGAATGTGCCTTTAAATAGTTCCACTGTTAACTGAGATAAATCAGAGGCCCGTTTTCTGTGAATCTGAACAGGATACATACATACACACACACACACACACACATACACCCCCGGGTTGTGATCGCTGTACTTCTATAGAACGGTTCCGTCAGCTAACAGAAATCCAGGGATTTATTTTAACCTTCAGATCTGTTTTCATAAAACACTGTATGGAACGTATAATGGAGGATGATATAACGGTATTTAGTGGTCAGTCAGTGAAAGTGTTCTTCTCCTGTCAAATATGATTTTACATTCAGTCTGGCTTTACATTACATTTTCAGCTTGCAAAATGCTCAAATCTTTTGCACCAATTGATTCATCTGGCATAATCATTCTGTTCCTATTTTACAGAAATTTGGCAAATAATACCAAGTAAAATTCATAAATATATAACAGTATGGCCGTTTTTCCTTACCGAAACAATGCAAAGAAGCAAAATGCTAAACCTGCTTATAAAACCATTTCAGAAGAATTAGTAAAAGGTGAAACATTTGCTGGTTGTAGCTTCTCCAAAAATCTGGATGTTTCTGTTTCATATAATTGGAAATTATTTTGAGAGATTTTTCTTTACAGTGAATGAGTGCCACTGAAAATAATCTGAAACCAGCATAGATGTCCTAACTGTAATATTTTCTCCAAAAATTAAAAAAAAGGGAAAAAAAATGCCAAAAAAGATTGAGAAGCGGCTCCATGTTTTGAGTCTGTTCTGTTGCATTAAAAAAAGATTACAACTCATATCACATCATAATCATCTGACACGCTTTAGTAAATAACTGTACTTGCTCCATGTTTTAGTGTTAAATGCATCATTATTTTGCACTCATATCAGTGCTCTTATGACAATACACATGCACTCATTTTCTGCTTATAATGTGTTTATGATCTCTCAATGTTTTTTTTATGAACCTGTAAAGGCCATCTAAAAATGACCTTCGACACTCTAATTCAGGTCTTTGAAGTGGATCAGTTGTTGTAAATATATCGATAAAATGCTCTTTATCGAGGTCTGAGTAGGAAACACCTCCAAACCCTGGATTTTGTTTTTGCAGTACTTACAGTGTTCAAGGGTCCTTCTTTAATAAGTTTTGAATTCTTCCCATGTATCAATTTAGTGAATAGTGAACATTCTTCTGTAAATAGTCCTTTTGCTTGTTTTTATGATTATGGGCAGCTGTACGTTTACATTTTAAGTGTGTGATTAATCCGCCCTCGCTAATAGCTGCTTTTGCAGCTTCGATCATTTTTTTAGTTGAAATGTTACCGAGCTTTTGTTTGGTATAGATGTGTTGTATGTTCAGTATAAGTTCTCCATTTCAGACATTTTAAATATCCTGTAACTTTGTAACTTTTTCTTTTTTATCCCCCTTTTGTGTCTTTAGTCAGACATTTTTTTCTCCAACGACTCGTGTTGAAGCTGATACCTGAACATGTTTGTGATCTTTGTTGATGTATGTCTAGGTTTCACATAAAATGAGTTTTACTTCAGATTAATTGACCGATTGTTAGAATGATAAAACATCCAATTTATTCTTAGTGGCAATTGAAATTTAGGGTAGCATTATAAACAACATTGATAAATCCAGAATCTGACTTAAGATTGATTTTTTTTGGTAAATTAGTTTAAATTGTGTAATTAGATTGCATATGTTTTGTTTTTTTTTAAATCCATGTGACTGCTGTGTGTGACCCAGAATACCTAAAATGACACTATGTTACGAGATGTCTTCAGTTGAATTGGCAAGAATAAGAAACAAGGCTACAATTTGCTGCATGTATGAAAACATAAAAATCAAAAATACATTATGTAGTCAAAGCTTTATTAGGATCCATGAAGAAATATTTGCATTTTTCTTCATAGTCAAACATTGTTGCTTGTTCATGCATGACTGCTGGTGGTGGACATTCATTCATTCATTCATTTAAGGTTTGTTGAGGTTAAAATATCTTCTTTTTTTTTTTCTTTTTTTGCCTACCTGTAACATTTACCTGAATAAAGTGAATCCCACTGGCTGTGACTCAGCATGAGTGTTTATTGTTCTGCATGTGATGTGTTCAGTGATATTACATTTGTCCTCAGGTTCTTTATCTGTGAAACTCACTGGAGGAACCAAAATAGTAAAAGATGTGATATTAGAGGATAATATTCTGCAGTCTTTAAATGTTTTGAGCATTTGTTCTGGACCTTGGAGCTGGACACCCCCCCCCCCCCNCCCAAAACTCAGTTTGGTATATGTGAACATACAGCAATCGAGCTCAGGTCCATACCAAAACAATTTGACTACAACTTTGGTAAAGTTTGTTTTATCTTACACACTTGTCCCCTACTGAAAACCATTAAACATATTGAGTGTAAAACAAAGTTCATTGCAGGTAAACTACACCTTTGATTAGCTTCAGCAATGGAAATGCTGTAAAATGATCATAAGCTAACAAACTTACTTAATTCGTGTTCAGATGAACATATTGAATAGCATGTGGTTGTGTGTGTTCAGTATGCATTTCCTTCTCCTGTTCAGCATCTGAAGGCAGCATGTCTTCACATCATGTGAAGAAAAGTGTTTTTCCACACATCTTGAAATCAAATTCATCTTCTGCTGCCATAATTTTCTTGTTTGGCCCAAATGATTACTATAACTTCTGATTGATTTTTTTTTTTTTTTTTTTTTTTTGCAGTTAAGAATTTTCTATCCATCCATCCATTTTCATCTGCTTATCTAGGTCCGGGTCTTGGTGGCAGCAGACTAAGCAGCCGGCCAACACTTCCCTGTCTACAGGCCCTCTAACTTCTCCTGAGGGACTCCGAGGCATTTCCAAGTCAGCCGGGAGATACAATCCCTCCAGCGTGTCCTGGGTCTTCCCCAGGGCCTCTTCCCAGTTGGAAGAAGAATTTTCCATATTTTAATTTTCCATAAATTTTTATAACCTTTCTTTTTTTTCTTTTTTTTTTTTTTNTTTTTTTTTTTTTTTGTCTTTTTTTCCAGTTTATTTAGGATGGAATTTTTAAAAATGATTTTGTGGTACTGTTTTTCTTGAATCAAGTACTGAGAACTTTCTAAAGTCAGTGTCTGATGTTTTGGTCAAATTGTTTTTGAGAACTTTTTTAAACGATGTATTTCTAGAATTTGTATCGTGTCTTTACTTTTAAGACACCAGACACTTTTAAATATGTTTTACCAAAGATTGTCGTGATATGAAAAATGTGACCTGGGATGACATTGAATTTGGGCATACAACAACAAAACCTAGAAGTGTCTGCAAAAGCTCGCTGCCTTCTCTTAACGTGATAATTAAGGATAAAATAAAGGAGCAGAAAACCTTTACCATTTTTGATTTGAACAACTAGCCATCTATATTTTCACCACCAGGTGGCAGTGGCATCCAGGCGTTACCTTCGAAGCGCACCTCCGTAGCGCTGTGAACTGATTAAGCGTTTACCTGAAGTGTAAGTCAGGCATTACTTCACTGCCGGCTGAACTGTCAGGAGTTTTGCCCTGTAGCCAGTAGGAAGCGAGGCGCGCTGAGCGGATGCAGCCATAGAATGACGCACTGTTTCATGCTCCAAAGAAGACGACCAAGAGGCACGTGGAAATCCCCCTTTGTGGTTGACTTAAATTCCAGTCCAGGGTTTGACTGAAGCAGCCTGGAGATATTGACACAGAGAAACACACTTCAAATGTAAATGATCACGTAAAATGAAAGATGGGGCTTGAAGCAGTGTCGACTTCATTGACACTTGCATTTGGTTTTATTCTGACTAGAGCTATCAATCTAAAAATGAATGCGTTTTAGGTAGAAGTGTTGTCCAAATTGCAGATGTTATTTGTATAAGTCTTGTCCTGTGGTTGAGGAAGATGCATTTCTGTAGGTCATATAATCGAGGCCAGTAAGGTCAAAGCAGTTTGTTCAAACTCTGCAGCATTTCCTTATTTGGATCAATTCATCTGTGAAATGATTAAAATGAAAACCTAAAACTGACAGTCTGTGTCCTCATAGAACAGCAGTTAGGTGACATTTACGGGTTATTGATGTAAGAAAAACGCATGTTTGGCTTTCTGTGGAAATCCTTGGTAAAAATGATTTGATGTCCACGCTGTTTCTTCATAATGGTTCTTGTCAGCCCCTGATGTAAAGCGTGAGCAGCTGTTTCTAGCAAAGAAGCTCTGTACGCTACCCTACCTACAACCAGCACCTAAAGACCCAGAAGTTGGTGCAGACCAAAACAGAACTTACATTTTTCAGGTGATAATATTGTTGTGAGTCTGCTGGGAGGCAAGGAGTTTTAGCAAAAATAATTGGTGAAGCTGATGGTACATCTGAGCTATGTGTCTGTCAGCTTATTGTGGAGATTTTTCAGGCCCTAAGTTGTCAAGCTTTTAATTTTTGCAAGCTTTAACAAGTGGCCAAAGAATAAAGTTCAGCATTTAGTAAGTTAAACAACCAGATATTTTTCTCAGGAGTTAGTAGAGGCTAAAACAGCTAAAAGGAAAGCAAACATTGGACTAAATTCATGTGGAAACACAACTCCAGTGGGATAATAATGTTGCTCAGTGTCTGCTGAGTGTGTAGGCAATTGTTTGAAAAACATGTTACCATAACAAAAGCCATGATATGTCAGGAGTGTGTGTCAATCAACTTGTTTTGGTATTTGAAAAAACTTCCAGTGAAACAAAAACAAAAATTTGGAATGAAATAATAAAAATCACTCAAAAACTGTTTCAAACTGGAGGCTTTTTCATGCTTTCCAATCCATTGAAAGGTTACATCTGCACATCTTCTTTTAAGGACAAAAAAGATGTCTGAAATTTAATGTCACTGAGCCAAAATAAGGTGGTGAACAAAATTTTTAACTGAAAACAGAAACATTTTATGAGGTTAAGATTAAAATGTAAAGTCTGTATCTTCAAAGTAACTTCAACTGTCAGACACAAGTATTGGAGTAAAACAACAAAGTAGCACAAAATAGAATTAAAGGGCAATTTTCTTTAGGATCATAGTTAAGTACAGCACTTTGAGGGATGTAGTTTGTTACTTTCCACCCTCCTCCTTAACGTGGTACTAACTCTCGCAGTGTAGTACACCTTTAGCCACACAGGACCAAAGGAGGTGAAGCACAGGGTATCATTAGCCTGCATGTGTCAGCAAACACAACATTACAGCCATTAGCCAAATATCAGCCTTTCCTCAGAGCCAGCAGTCACACGATATGGAAGGAGACAGTCAGGTCATCGTAACTCTGTCACAGTCTGTGCTCAGTGCTCAGCCTGTGTGTGTGTGTGTGTGTGTGTGTGTGTTTGTGTGTGCGCAAGTGCAGGTGTGCTTTGTGAGTGTGTCTGTTCTTGTATGAAACCAGCATGTCTAAACCATCTGCCTATGAAGTATCTGGTGCTGATGGTTCTGTGTGTGTGTGTGTGTGTGTGTGTGTTTATAATAATGTGTANTGGTGCTGATGGTTCTGTGTGTGTGTGTGTGTGTGTGTGTGTGTTTATAATAATGTGTAATCAGTTTTGACCGTCTAAGAATTGACTGAAATAGTGGTTGTCCTATCTTGTTGTATTTACTTTGAAAAATGTTTGCAGAAGCATTTAGAACAAATTAATGGCACAGGATTCTTGTTATTACCTTCTGAAAAGTTTTAGCTTGAGGGATGTAGTGTGTACCTGCAATTTTGACGAGACATGCCACTGCAAACCAGACATGATCACACACACAAATAAGTTTATATAACACAGCATTTCACATAATTCATTACTAATGACTTGCAAAACCCTTTAACCCACCTCTTCTGCATGATGACTGAACTAGGTTTAAATGATGAAATTGACACGTTGTTTATAGGTTTCAGGTGGAGTTACGAGGGAAATCTGTTTGATGAGAGGAGCAGCTGCTTTGAATATTTTATACACCTGGTATGTGTAGCCATGGTAGATTTTAAGTCTCTATCAAGAATTCAATTCATGGGGAAACACTGACTTGGATTTTTTATGCATGAAAATGCTCCAATTTATGCATCATATCAGCAAAAGAAAGTAAGTTCAGTTGAGGTATGAGTCTGAAATTGAATCGAGGAAGGAAAGGGCTTAGGTGCCTGATGAAGGTCAGTGGCCTAAATGTTGCATTGAAAAAAAAAAAACTGAGGAGGGATGCTGAGAGTGTGAGAGCTGTTGTATAGTTCCTTTATTTGTTTTCTCTGATGCATGTATTTGTATACGCTTGTACTCAGTTATTAGGTCCTAATATGAATGAAATATAGTTAAAATTTGGCTTTAAATAAAACATGTAGATTCCCATGATCTTATTTTCATTCATTTTTATTTAGGGGTCTGTTTTGACACCTTTGCAATGCTTTACTGTGCCAAAGCTGCAGCACCACTGTGCACACTGAGTGAAAACAGCACCATTTTAGGTGCTGTCTGTTTTAAATGAAAGCTGATCTTCTCCACTAATGGGGAGACTACCAACTTTTTACAGCCACCTTTCAAGCATACATAGATGAGGATTTGATAACGCCGACGCTACATTTTACACATTTAAAGTGATCATATTCAGGTCAAAGGTCAAACCAGTTGTGGCTTGATTCATTTATAAAGAGATAGAAGAAAATCTTAGAGATCTGTTTGGATTCACAGAAACATGCTCAAAGAAACATATCTTCATAACTACATTAAAATTTAGATGTGTGTTGTCATCGGTTCATCAGTTCCTTTGTTAGTTTGACTTGTATCAACTAGAATCAATTAAGCTACAAATTTCCATTTGATTAAATCAGCCATATGGCTGCCAAGAGTCTAACTCCAAACACTTTGGAAATGTCAGCATTGTCTTTGTCGAACTCTTTTCCATGCATCTGAGGCTCAGATTATGCAATCTCATCTACTCTTTAAACTTCATTCCTTCAGGGAACATCACACTATGTCACTCATACAGCTCTGCCTGCAGTTTTACAAGAGCTGACAGCAGGAGTGTGCAGGTAACAGCTACAGCTAGTTTAATCAGGCTTTTTTGAAGCAACTCATTACGTTTACAGGCACGTCAAAACTTTGATTACAATCAAATTAAGGCAATAAATAGATTTTGCAAATATCACACATACATCACAGTAAGATAAATTAGTCACAGACTGAGATTTTAAAATTGTAAATCGATTTATTCAGGCGTGTAAATGTCATAATCGGAGTAAGACACCTTCCAGTGCATTTCCTCACCTGGCGGACCCTCTGCATATTCCAGTTACGCAATGCGTCATGTATATTTGGTGAAGTACAAAATCCTATTAATATTAATAATAGGAATTACTGCCTTAATTGCAGTACAAGCAAATAATCAGAGTATAGAGTGCGTATAAACTGAGTAAAGTATTATAGTGTACTGAGTAGTGTGACCTCCAGCTTTAGAACATACAGTATGTGGTAATGTAGTAGGGCGTATATGTTAAACGCAAGATTCATGCTTATAGAAACATATCCAGTAAGTCCTGAACTGCCCTGAAAACTTTGTTTTTGATTAGTCCTTTAATTCCGTAACATGTTTACTTCAACATGCAACACACCTGGTTAGACACACCCACTAAGTATATGATGAGCGAGTGTTTGGCTAGAATCCATGTTTCATGCATTACCAGCTCAGTTGTAATGCAGCTAACCAATCAGAATAGAGCATGCCTTTCTGAAGATGGCCTTAAAGAGACATTACCTAAAATGGTGCGTTTTACAGTAGTGTTGCAGCAAGGGAGAGTAGAAATGTGTTTTTTTTTTCTTCACAGTTAACCACTGCAAGTGTTAAAGAGCCCTAAATGAAAATCTAAGGAATATGGAAATCTGTGGAAATCTCCCCTTTAAGTGGAACAATACGAAAACTAATGCAAATAGAGTAAGTCCACTGAAATCTGGTACTGCAGTTTGTAGAGTTTACCTGCCAATGACGAAGCAGCAGCAGGACATCTAAGTGAGGACAATGCTGCAGTACTCTTTCCATCTCTGGTGGAAAGAAATGTAAAGTCGTGTCTCTGCAGGCAGGTACACTACCGCCCTCTTTTTTTCCTCACAGCCCAGAGAGCTGTGTGATCTTAAACACCTCTGTGTATCTAGTCTGCAGAAATCTCAAAACAACACATGTTATTGCTGTCAATCATGGGAGGGTTACTGAAGTCCTTTACTTAAGTAAAAAAAAAAAAACTACTAATACTACAACTGANCATGGGAGGGTTACTGAAGTCCTTTACTTAAGTAAAAAAAAAAAAACTACTAATACTACAACTGAAAAATACTCCATTGTAAGTCCATTCAAACCGCTGTAGTAATTATATATTAGCAGTAAAATTGACTTAAGCATAAAATCTAAAAGTACTTATTTTGAGTAATGGTGCGCCATGTAAAATGGATTTATGTGTATCCAGTACATGTTGATGCATGAGGCATGAAAATCACTTTAACCTTTATAGTTTGGCCCATAATATGCTTTTTTTTTTTGGTTTTATTCCTAATTTTTTTATAAGGTAATAGTGTGTTTCGAAGACTCTTACAGTTGCAAAACTTGAGGTTTTTGATGAGTTGTTTACATCCATAACATATTGACGTCAACATGTAACATGTTTGAATTTACCTGCCTACACACCTGGTTAGCCACGCCCACCACATTTGAGGCCAGTGAGCAAGTGTTTGGCCAGCATCCACATTTCACAGTCAGTGGGTTAGCTGGCCAATCACAACAGAGATGACTTTTTAGGATGGGCCTTAGAGAAACAGTACGTAAAACTGCCTGTTTTCACTCAGTGTGCACAGCAATGCTGCAGCAAGGAAGAGTAGAAGATAATCAGTGCATTTTATGCTTTTCAAAATTTAAAAAATAGACTCTCTAAATGAAAATAGAAACATTTAAATCGGTAAATCAGTATAATGTGTCCCCGTTAAAGCTGTACATGTATGGGTCAAATCTGCCTTTTGGTACCCCTAAGTGGCCCTAAACATCTAAATTTAAATTTTTGATTTGAAGAACTTCAATACCCCAAATCATTGATGTGAAATTATTCCTCATAACAGACTGCTTATTTGCTCCTGTTTAGAAGTCATTTAATTTAATTTAGTCTTATGTGCACACACACATGCACACACACATACGCACAACAAACTGCATTTATTTTACTCGGTTATAAAGAATCGGATAGGGCGTGTTGCATCCAAAATTTATCAGTCAATATCTGCCTACATCTCAGTGACAGGTATATTTGAAAGAGCATGTTTGTTAACATATCTGTTTTTGTGGTTAGTTTGTACTTAACATGTCAAACTCAAACTACCGAGCGTGGTTTGTCATCCTTCCCACACGCCCAACCCTCCCATGACGATTGTTTTGACCTTTGCTCTGAGGAAATAAGAACGTATGTGCTTGATGTGACAGGTTGGCACATCACCTGGATACAAGCAAATAAACGAGCAGAGGAAAAAATATCAAGGGAACATTTCAAGTATTCACAGAGGGCTTGCAGAATGGAACTGGAACAATGAATTTGCCCTGGGGGGAAAAGTGATCATGCTGGTATGTTTATATTAGACAGAAAGGAAGCCATCATTGTCATCGTTGGTGAGTTTCTCTTTCACGGCACAATTCTGACAGTCGACTGTATCTTAATAATTCGCTCTATGTATAAGTCAATTGTCATGGATGATGTCCTTGTATAAACATTTTTCTTGACCAAAAAAAAAAAAAAAAANAAAAAAAAAAAAAAAAAGGCAACTCATCTTCTCCTGTCAGGGTTTGTGAACTCTGTGGCACCATCGTGAATTGTGTGAACAGTGCGCTTCACTTGTGACTATCACCAATAAAGTGAACAGAGCTATTTTTAACTGTTCCAGTTACATTCCAGATGTCAACGTTCTCATCTCCACTCTGTCACATATATTTTTTGTCTTATTTGCTAAGATTTTTTGTGTTTAAGTTTGCTTTTGGAAATGGGAATATGAGTATGTGTGTGTGTTTGTGTTTGTGTGTGTGTGTGTGTGTGTGTGTATGAGAGTGTGCGTGTGTGCGTGCATGAGTGCGTGCATGCGTGCGTGTGTGTGCTTTTGTCTTACCAGCATAACCACACACCAGTTGAGGATTCCTCTGTAGTTGCTGTAACCACTGGCTGAACTTAACAGCGACTCCTGTGTTTGGTGACAGGTAGGGTGGGTGAGGGTTGTTCATTCAAGGATTTGGGAACGGTTCAGCAAAACAGACATCGGCGGGGGAAGTAATTGTCTAAATTAGAGGAAGAGGTGGGGGAGTTCATCATCTATCTTCCCGTAAGCAAACCCCAGCCCAGTTAAACACAGCCCAGTTGGTATACGGCAATAGGACATGCAGTTATTAATACAGAAGAGGGAGGTGCACTCACTCGACAAGCGCCAACACGCGAGCACATTACCTCTACGGCTGGCTATGGCAAAGATGTGAGCTGCATTCCTCTGCCCACAAACTCAGAGCTTTTTTCCTCCAGTGTTGAGCAGAGGCTTTTGGGAGAGTTACTCAGATCTGTGGGAGTTTGAGGACTCCAGCTTTGCAAAAACAGAAACAGAACTAACCTAAGTTTTGTTCCATGGCCTCGTTTCTCATGTTCTCATCTCTTGCTATGATTGTAACGGTGACATTATTTAAGAAATGCAACTTTCATTTTTTTTTTTTGGTTTTATTTAAAAAGATCAAATGTGNATTTAAGAAATGCAACTTTCATTTTTTTTTTTGGTTTTATTTAAAAAGATCAAATGTGCAGCCCAGACAGATGTTGTACAATGTGTTTGAATTTCTCAACATTTATTCATCTTTCTATATTGCCAGTTAGAAGTCCAGTAAAGGCTAAATTGGGTATGATTGAGGATAATAATTTTAAAAAAAATCTTCATATATAGAAATTCATATATGGAACGCTACAGTATATATAATAAATGTGCACATGTGGAAATTAGATATACGCCATAAATTGGAATTCCATGTCCCTACTCAAAGTTGGATTACTTTCATTCATGGGCATACAGTATATGTCTGATTATATATTACAAAAGTTTGTAGCAGCTCCTCAATAGATTAAGCATTATTTGATATCTTTCTATATAGGCATATATCAATGCCTTATACATGTTCTTTATATATATGACACCTTAGTTTTATCTTTGTGAAACAGGCGTTACATGTATTTTTTTTTTAACATTCTGTACATGAGTTCAACATATCAAGTTATATTTAAAGACACTAATATATTTTATTTACATGAACATGAGATATGTATTTGTAAGTATTTGTATATAGGTATGTGTGCGTGTGTGTGTAGATGGGATGCCAGCTTAATTATTTACCTCTCTGTATACAGCCATATATGTTTATGCATTAAGTTTCTTGGGGAAATTACTTGGCATCCCAAGATAGCCAGCAAGTAGCTAAATATAATGAGGCTTACGCCTTAAAGGACCATACTGGCTATTTTGCATGTTTGAGCCTAATATACTCAATTTTCATATGTTACATTATAAACAACCATTTCCCATAGGATAAAACTGTATTTCAGCTTTCCCGATATTTTGCAAAATCTCTTAATCTCTCATAATCAAATATTCAAGCGATACACCCACCTTAAAAATCGATGTTTTGCCTGCTAATAGTTATGCAGNATAATCAAATATTCAAGCGATACACCCACCTTAAAAATCGATGTTTTGCCTGCTAATAGTTATGCAGACTTACGCAGCCTTGTGAAGTCATGGTCATTTAAACTTTTCAGTAAATGCAGGGCTTCTTTTGGGACTATATTTCCCAATGTAGACATACATTCATTCCACAGTTTTTATTGCACTTAAACGCTAAAATTACATAACTGCTAAAAAAAAAAAATAAAAACAAAAACCTGAATACACGTTTTGTTCTTGATTATGAATTACCTATCCCAAGAACATTTCAAGTATCAACAAGTTGATTTTAATAGCGTACCAGAATGAACCGAAACCAATGGCGGTCTGGAAGGTAGCAGAAAAAAAAAAAAAAATTAATTCACCATCCCAGTAGTATGCTTTGGGAAATGATTGTCAGTAATATTACCTGCATGAAAATTGAATATATTAGGCTCAAACATGCAAA
This sequence comes from Lucifuga dentata, assembly GCA_014773175.1. Classification (NCBI taxonomy): domain Eukaryota; kingdom Metazoa; phylum Chordata; class Actinopteri; order Ophidiiformes; family Bythitidae; genus Lucifuga; species Lucifuga dentata. The sequence goes on along the minus strand of VXCM01003125.1, from coordinate 432 downwards.
ATGGCCAGTATGGTCCTTTAATTCAATTGAAATCAGTATAAATTGGCACAAGCTTAATCTGAGTAACAATTGTTGATTATGCAAACGGAAATCAATTTATTCACATAATTGTAACCTCTGCTTGCATTTCCTGACCTGGTGTTCTCTCCTTCATATTCCAATTATCAAATATAGAAATAATATTTGGCGAACTGCAGAATCCTATTGTGTCCATATACTTGCATTACTGCCTTAATGAATCTGTAGACAAAAAACTAAGTGTAGCATGCATGTAAACACACTGACTGCCTAACACTGCAAATAACTTGTTTTTATTAAGGGTGGGATGAAACATCAATATTATAACTTATTGTGAGAGCATTTTAGTGGTATAATCTGATTTTTGTCTGCACTAGGATTAAGGCAAAAAAAAAAAAAAAAAAAAAAAAAAAA